>PVIR01046470.1:0-10249 GCA_004026965.1 Petromus typicus
GTTCCGGCGCCTGTCTCGCAAGCGCAAGGACCCGGGTTCGATTCCCCGGTAACCACATAACAATACTGGGTGTGGAGACCCACACCCAGCAGCAACCAGTACCACATACCACAGTGCCGGGCGTGGTGGCTCACGCCTGTAATCCCAGCACTCGGGAGGCAGAGGCAGGAGGATTGTGATGTGAGCTGGAGGCTGAGCTTAGGGCCAGCCTGAACCACAAAGTGAGACCCTGTCTCCAAAAACCTAAAAAAAAAAAAAAAAAAAGAAAGTCACACAAATGAGATAAGTATGTGGAAGTCTACCATTCAGCATTTTCCTTCTGACATTCTTTTATTTTCACACTGCCTTTTTCATTAGTAAGGCATAAATTACTATTTCTAAGGCTTATACCATATCTACTGCACATAGAAACAGGATCAGGATAACTAACTGTTCCTTTTCAAACCCTATCCCCAAAAGTCAGTTTTATTAAAGCAACTTGCTTTTTATGGTTATAAAAGTAGACATTCCAGAAATATTTTTAAATTGGAATTAAAAAAAAAACTACAGCATAATCT
This sequence comes from Petromus typicus, assembly GCA_004026965.1. Taxonomy (NCBI): domain Eukaryota; kingdom Metazoa; phylum Chordata; class Mammalia; order Rodentia; family Petromuridae; genus Petromus; species Petromus typicus. The sequence goes on from PVIR01046470.1 coordinate 558, forward strand.
TATTGCTCAGAATAAACTGCAAAGCTGTTGAAGCCACAAGGCAAATACTATCTGGAGCACCTGCTATCACAGTGTGACTCAGTTTGCCACACCCAGGTAGAACTTCTTCCTGAATAGATACAGTTGTCTTGGGAAGGGCTCCAGGTCCAGGAGGGGCTTCTGACAGGATTAGACTTGCACTGGACAATTTTCAGAAGGGCATAAGGAGGCAGAAGTGTGTTATCCGCTACAGGCTTTTCAAGAAGCATGGACAGTTTGGAAATTTGATATCTTAATGTATTTTATGGAGAAAGCAGGAAAATAAAAGCAACTGAATCAGCCCATCCAACAACACAGCCAGAATTTAGTCTATATGATTACAGTGTGATTATACCTTTGTCTTATTCTGAATACGGCTGTGGTACAGTCTGGTCTGAACTTTATTCATACTTTGTAGAATCTCACAGCCTGATTATAAGACAGCTATTCTTTTTTTTGAGACAGGGTCTCACTTTTCTAATTCAGGCTGGCCCTGAGCTCATCCTTGAACTCACCACAATCCTCCTGCCTTTGCCTCCTAAGTTCTGGGTTTACAGGCATGAGCCATCACACCTGACAATGTGGTATGTGGTTCTGATTGCTGGTGGGTGTGAACCTCCACACCCGGCATTGTCATACGTGGTTTCTGGGTATTGAACCCCGGCCCTTGCACTTACAAGGCAGGCACCAGAACCACTGAGCTAAGCCCTCAGCCCAAAGACAGCTATTTCTGAGGGCAGTCGTTTGAGTATTTTTAAGTGCCAGGGTCTGCAATGGTGGTTAAAAAGCATGAAAGAAATATTGGAAACAACCAACATGTCCATCAACTGGAGACTGGATAAAGAAGATGTGGTTCTTTTATACAGTAGAGTATTACTCTGAAATTAAAAAATGATAAGATTGAGTCATTCATACTCAAAGGGATGTACCTTGAGGACATCCTTAAAGTGAAATAAATAGGTCACAGATGTGTAAATATCGTATCTTTTCTCTGGTATGAGAAAATGAAGTTCTTGTATATATAGGAGATATTGTGAAATAGAAAATATTTAAAATGAAATAGGGTGTAGGGGTAAAACACAAGGAGAAAAAGAATGTGATAGTAATAACAAAGGAAAGAAAGCTTATGTATATAGGAGGTGGGGGGTTGTAGGGTGGGGAGTGGAAAAATGAGAATCAAGTCATGTCATACACTGGTACAAATTCTCAAGGCTGAATGCAATGATGATGTGTATATATAATGTGCCAATAAAGATTTAAATGAAAAAATAAAAGAAATTTCTCTGTTACTGAACCCTGAAAATTGAACACAAATAGGATTCTCTTTGGGAGTGGACTTCAAAATACTATTGTAGACAAATATAACAGTGGCGATCATTTTTATGGCCCAGTGCTTTGTGAAGTAGGACAGACTATTGTAGCTAAAAGGAGTTTGTTATTGGTTTTTTGTTCGTGGTGGTTTTTTTGGTCATTGTTGTTGTTGTTCTGTTCAGTAACTTTGAATTCGATATTCATGGTACAAAGTTAAAGGTATAACCCCAATATCAGATATGGAGCCACAGGACTTAAAGTTTGCCTGTTTGGGTTTCCTAGTTATGCGTTGGCCCAGTTCTCTTCTTTCCCTCCTTTTGAGAATTGGAATTTTGTTCTGCGTCATTGTACCTTGGAATTATGCAAGTTGTTTTTTTTTATTACTATTAGTTTTACTGAGGTTCATGGCTAAGAATTTGGCTTGAGTATCAGACAGAATTTTGGCTGAGAGTTTTGAAAAATGTAGAAACTGCTGAGACTTTGGAAAAAGGGTGACTGTTTTCTGAGCTGAAATCAATTTGCTATTGTCTGCGCTGGGACACACAATGTGGTTTCATGAAATGTGTTTGGGTGTGAAGGAGTGACTTTTAATCCTGACATATAACATGTCAACTTCAAGGGATCAAGAAATTCCTAGCAGATTAGTAAACCATACTTTGAAGTGTGTGTGTGTGTGTGTGTGTGTGTGTGTGTGTGTGTGAGTGTGTGTGTGTGTTTGTACCAGGACCTTCTGCCCTGAAGTTGCTGCTTGGAGCCTGGAGACCATCTCCTGAATCTTCTGAAACAGTGAACTGAATTAGACCTCTCTGTTAAGTAGGGGAGTCTGGTATTGCATCCCAGCAATAGGAAAGCTGACTAATGTACCAGTGAATTGAGAGAAAGAAGTAAAAAGAAAGAAAAGGAAACAGAATAAATAGTGTAGGCAAAGCAGAAAAATAACACAAAATTAGATAGAAAAGTCAGTTCCAAAATGTTAGTAATCATAATTAAAATGGATTAGGCTTGCCAAGTACAGGGCACAGATTGTGAGATAAAAAGTTGAAACATTCAAATTTTGGTATTTAAACATATACATATTTAAGTTAAAGACTGAAACCACTGAAAAAAATTACAGAAGCAGACATGTCAGGTACATACTAAATAAAATAAAATAATTATGATAAAGAATATGACTAGTGATAATAAAAGCTATGAAATGACTACAAGGATGATATGATAATTTTATATATATAAATATAAAGTTATAAATATATGCACATTTGGGCACATGTATAGATACTGTGTATTTTTATACATACATACACATGAATGACCCAGACATTTCCGTGCTGGATGACACAATTAAAAGCATTATGCCACAGCAACATACATGCACCCATGTTTATAGCAGCAAGTTTGTAGTAGCTAAATTTTGCAAAGAGCCCAAATGCTCCTCAAATGGAGACTAGATAAAGAACATGTGGATTTTTAAAAAAACAAAATGGAGTGTTACTCAGCCATAAAGAATTATAAATCCCAGTGCTTGTTTTAAACATGTAGATCAGAGGGCAAGTTTAAAACCTGGCAGCACATTTGAAAAGCTCCCTTGTCTCTATAAGAAACTGAGAATGAAAAGGCTAACATGCATATACCTGCCTTTTCACTATAAATCACTCTAGAGTTTGTGTGTAAGTCATCTCATTTAATTCCAACAAAACCCTAGTGAGGTGAACATTAGTATTTCCATTTTTACAGAAGAGGAATGTCACGTAGACCCAAGAGGAAGCACTGCCTGCCAGCTTAATTAAGGTTTTTAACCCCCCCAGTCCAGGACTTTTTTATACCAGTCTCTTCTTGAATAAATAATTTTGTTTTCTATGATGTTTCAGTGGTTCAGAGGACAGGCATATTACTAAACGTGAAATTTGGGTACTGAACCCTGAACCACCAGACTTTCTTGTGTCATAGATCTGAAGTTGTGACTTTTCTTTCTTGGCTTAGGAGAAAAAAATAGAATGAAATATGCAAGTTGAACAAAACAAAGCCAAAGGAAAAAAAAAGTTACCTTTTAAAAAATCTGCCTACTTCTATTTCCCTTATGTATAAAGACACCTGGACGAAACAACCATCCATCCTTCTCTGCAGGGTGAGCTTCTTCATGAGCGCTACGAAAAGCACTGCACATGTGTTCTTTAATGCCAGCCCTCTTCCCCCAAGAACCATTATGATTATATTGTTATATAAACCCACACAAAAACATGCTTCACTGGTCTCCAAGAGCTGCAATTATCTATTCCCAAATGAAGAATTAAACCAAGTAACTTTATACGTAAGGGGAACTTTTATAAAGGAAAGACCTGAGAAATAGTAGGAAGCATTTTATCAAGTCTAAGACCCTTCTATCTTAGTATAAGGATGTCAGTGTGGGAAATGACAGACAGAGATCTACTCGCTTGCAGAGAATGCCAGCTTCTGGGTTTAGACTTGACTTTAATATAATCATTACTCCAGGTGAGAAATGCCAGAGGCTGCACTATTCTGTACACACAGAATCTGCTCACCAGCATTGCCACTTGGACTATAGCTGATGCCTTTTAAGTACACCATTTTGCCCAGTCTCACTTATGACTCTCCCACAGGCTGAATATTTGTGTCCTTCCACCAAAACTGACACATCGGAGACCAGTGTGTTGGTCCTAGGAAGTAGGGCCTTGGGTGATGGTTAGATCATGAACACAATGAGAGACGTTATAAAAGATGTTGGTTAGCATCTTGTTTCTCACCCACGTGCCATGTGTTAACCAAGAAGTCTACCTTTACTAAATAGCTAATTTTATTTTCAAGGACATTGATCATGAACTTCCTAGCTTCTGAGACTGTGAAAAACATATTTCTATTGTTTCGAAGCCACCTAGACTAGGACAGGTTGTCATCCCTCTAGAATAGATGACGATAACCCAAAATACCTTTGTGGTTAGAATTCTTGACTCATAACTATAAAAGCTGAGAGAAACTAAAAGGTCTACAAAGATGTCAAACACATTGAGTTCCTGAGTAATGTGTATGTTCATGAATTTAACAAAAGTTTACATTTCTACTGACTTTATAGCATCACTTAGTTTATTCATAAAGGCCAAAAATAAGAATTAAAATATGAACACATGTAAATAGATAGAACTATACTAACTGATCAAGCACTCTGTGCCAGGGGCTATTCTAATCACCTGATGTATAATATTTGATGCAGCTCTAGACACAACATTACAGTAGCATTTATGCCCATGAATAAGCAAGAAATGTAGATGTCCAGTGGGTGACTTACTCAATGGTTCAAAGTCCCATAGAACAGATGCAAATGCACATGCATTTTCACAAAACCACAAACTTCTTCATCTTATGCAGTTCCCATCTTAATGCTGATACTAATTTTTGAGGTAAGCATAATTATTAGCTTGTAAAAAGAAAACTAAACCTCAAAAACTGATAAAATGCCTAAGATGACATAGTCTGTTCATATGCAAAATTCAAAATTCTCATTCAAGCATGCCTGACTTTTTAATTACATTTTAAGTATTAACAACAAAGCTCGAATATTTCAAAATAAAATACTACATCCAACTGATCCAATTGATCATTGTCCTGAATATCTATATTTACAGTTTAGACAGCATCTAGCCTGAGTCAGTATTGTTACATGGATACAGAAGACAATACACTTGGATGTGCACTCTGACTGACACACAATAGCAACCATCAAACTTCTTTCTCCTATCTAACCAAGAGGATGAGAAATCACTGACTGACTATTGCATCTTCAAAATGACTAAGGCAAATCGTGCTTTTATTGAGGGATGAAATCATACAACAGAAAAGACGTATACAGCAGAAGTTTTGTTTTCCTTGCTAACTCATGATTACTTTTCAGTAAGAATAACCGTAGCTAGGGTGTGAAGTCTAGTACAATGGGACTTGATGGAGGGAGAATCCTGATGATACATTCTCAAGCTAAGCTGTGATTTAAACTAGGCAAATACAAACCTGATATTGTATTCCATGTGCTATGGGTGACTAAGAACAAGTTAAACTCTTGGAGTATCATGCAATTAATTAAATAAGTCTGTATAGGTAGCATATCTGGCATAGATCCTGGTGCCAAATAATAAGTACTGTATGATCATAATGTAGCACATCATTATAGCATCATCCAGGGCAGAGGGATGGTGGGTGGAAGTTCCTACTTTCCTTGACTATTTTGGTTTAGACTGAGGTCTATCTTAGTCCTTCACATTACTGCCTCTTTCTTCCAAAGAGAGAATGGAGGGCACCTCAAGGAGAGTCTGCAGGGACCTCTTGAGATGCTACCTACAGTTTTTCACGCAGCCTGCTCTGCAGACCAGGCGTTCCAGTCACCAAATCTTTTGCAGGTATTTAGCAAATCAAAGCTGACAGCGGGAGACTTGTCAACCTGACATATGATAAACACCCTCTGCAATTTAACGCTTTTACACAGAGTGTGAGCTAGCAGGATGACTTAATTGCCAAGCTATCAACTGAGCTGATGTTTCTTGAGCACTCTGTAAACCAGCTGCAAATTATCAAGGAAACTCTTGAACTATGATACAGAGGGAGAGAAAAAAATCGGAGAGGGCGGATGGTCCATAAATTAGCTGGCACTGGCACCAACCAACCCTTCAAACAAAGATTACCTAAGAAGCAGGTATAATTCAAACATATCAGAAATAGAAAGGATCCAAGAAACAAAGTAATAAAAGTCTTTCTACAGTAGAAACTGAGGTAGAGGTTGAGTAGTATGGACTGATCCAAATGCTACAGAGTTCATCAGTGACAAAGCCAAGACTAACATCCTGATCCACGAAGTCTTCATTAAGTTTTCTTGCAGTCAGATGGTCTTATTTATGCCTTTTCTGAAATGTATAATACATTTATAATCATTCATTAGGTCTCAGTCCCAAAGCAATACCAAACAGTATGATGACACAGTAAGGTTATAGATAGCATGGATTTTTTTTTGATACCTGGGCACCTGACCTTCCAATTGTAGAATAAGGTGTCCTACATTCCTGGATACCAAGGCCTGTGGGCCAATGATTCAGGAAAGCAAATGTTTTCTAAAGACCCTCCTGCCTTGTTCTGTACTGGTTTAAATTAATATTTTTTTTCTTTTTAGACAGGCTCTTGCTGTGTAGTTGAGTTGGCCTTGAACTCACTACGTAGCACAAGCTGGTCTGGAACTCATTAAAATTTTCTTCTGGAGTTCAGAGCAGGTAGCACGGTGTGCACTCTGGCATGTCTTACTTCTGCCATCTAAAATACATTATCTAACCTTTTTGTGTCTCAATCCTCACACTTCTAAAGTGGATTCATACTAGTAGCATCGTTAAGCAGTCAAATGAGATAACATGTTAAAAGTCTGAAATATTCTGAAGTTGGCAAAAGAATTCATCAAATATTACTATGACTTATAAATTCTAGATCATTGGCACTGAAGTACTTATGACTGGCTTGGCTGGACTTTGGAAGTGACTGAGGAGGTGGCAGAGACATCAAGACCAACCCTCTGATAACTGCGACAAGCACCTTTTCTTGTGTTTTTTAGTACTGAAAGAATAATGCTAGGGAGAGTAGAAGAGCCCTGCAGTAGGGTTAACACAATTTAGTTTCCATCTCAGCTGTGAATTAATTACAGAGCTACAAACAACCAGTACATGTGACAACTTTGAGCGTTTTCTAATCTGGAAAAGGGATGATAATATTGATCATAACACCCAGAGTCCATAGTTTACATTAGCACTCAGAGTTGTGGATTGTATGGGTTTGGACAAATGTATAAGGTATGTAACTAACATTATAGCATCATACTAAATAGTTTCACTGCCTTAAGAATCCTCTGTGCTCTTTTTCATTCCTCCTTAATTCTAACCTTTGGAAAACATTGATCTTTTCATTATCTCCAGAATTTCGTCTTCTCCAGAATGTCAAATAGTTGGAAACATCTAATGTATAATCTTTTCAGATTGGCTTCTTTCACTTAGTAATATGCATTTATGTTTCCTTTTACCATGGTTTTACCATACAATCTACTAATCAGGCTCTTTGTTAGTATCTATAGGAATTAAAACCTTACATCCATAGGATGGATACGTAGAGCAGCTTTGTTCATATCTGTCAGAGTTGAGAGCAGCTAAAACTTCTGTCAGGAATCAGATAAATGGATAAATGAGGTGCAGTGTATCTAGCCAACGGAATCTTATCCAGCACTAAAAAAAAAAAAAAATCTTGCTCTCAATCTATGAAAAGGTGGGAAGAAATCTTTTATGTATTCAAGCTAAAAATTTTCACACCTCCTTTTGCTTATATCCTTTGTTTCATCACTAAGTCCTATTGATTCTACCCCTAGAACATATTTCAAATCCAGCCAGTTATCCACCTCCAACGTTATCAGCCTAACTCAAGTCAATGTCATTTTTCATGTGAACACACTCACCAGCCATCTAATCCATCTTCCTCTGTTCTTTAACTTTGCTCCAGACCATTCTTCACACACACACTGACACTTACACTACTTAAAATTATTTGATGAGTAAAATATTAAACCTTAACATGATTAAAAGGTTAGACATGACATAGCATAAATTTCCTACTAACCTTATCTTCTAATGTGTTCCTCTCCTTCAAGCTTGTAAACTGTCCCTTCACTTCAAATTATTACACAGAATGCTTCTTCTGCTTGCAGTGATCTCAACTCTACCCTGTGTTAAAATAATTTCTCCTTACGTTCCAAGTCCCTTTTTGATTACTACATGAGAGAAAATTTACTGGAACCTTCAAGCTAGGTCAGAACATTCTTACACTCTTTTCCTTATTACTCTTATGTTATTACTTCATAGCATTAAAAAAATTATGTACTAATTTTTAAAAAAGTTGCCCTGCTGCTCAGCTGTCAGCTTTATAATGGCAGGGGCCATGTATGTACTGTGCATGCTTTTAATTTGTGAATCTAGCTTCAGGATGGTATGATATTAACTACGCCCAAAGTAGGCTGTGAAGAGTTAACCCCACAACTGGCTTCTCTATCGGAATAAATCCAGCCAGAGCCTACATTGCCAGAGGTCAGAATAACTTGTACCCAAATTCTATTCCCACAACTAAAATCTAACTAGGACAATGTTCTAATTACAACAACCATATATTTTGTCTGTTTTACACCTAATTTGAGAATGTTTTGTCTTGTCCTTTATAAGCCTTGTTTACATTAATTTCCATAGAAATTACCCGTAGTGCTGCCATTTGCACCTTGCTTGCCTTTACCCCAACTGATTGCCAGTAAAAATGAGTAGTTGGGACTGGCCAGTGCCTTTGCCACTTACAGCGGTATTGCCCTCCTGGTACTCCACCTTCTCTCTTAGTTCTGACTTTTAGTATTTTTTCTTAGGCCTACATTATATACTGGGCAGGACATTGGAACCTAACTGCAGAGGTCTCCAGTATCTAGCACAGAGCCTGATGTTTAACAAGCATTCAATAAGTCTGTTAAACTAATGGACAGGGCCAGGGATTTAGCTCAGTGGTTCCGGCGCCTGTCTTGCAAGTTCAAGGACCCAGGTTCGATCCTCGGTAACCACATACAATACTGGGCGTGGAGACTCACACCCAGCAGCAACCAGTACCACATACCACAGTGCCAGGCATGGTGGCTCACGCCTGTAATCCCAGCACTCGGGAGGCAGAGGCAGGAGGATTGCTGTGATGTGAGTTGGAGGCTGAGCTCAGGGCCACCCTGAACTACAGAGTGAGACCCTGTCTCAAAAAAAAAAAAAAAAAGATGAATGGGCAAATAACTGAATTTTCTAAAATGAATTTTCACTTAATGTGATGAATGGTGGCATGTGTCCATAATCTCAGCTACCTAGGATTCCCACAAGGGAGGCTAAAGCAAGACGACTGCAAGTTTCTGGCCAACCTTGACACAGGAGAGCAAGGCATGGCTCCCCACTTAAAACGCGAGCTCGTGTTCTCTAAAAGAATGAATTTTAGGAACGACCGACGGAGGTTTGAGTAGTAACATTTTATTGAGAGAAAGCTTCTGACTAAGAGAGACAGAAGGGGGAACCTGGAAAGGTGGGTAACCCACTCACTCACTTTTCAAAGGTAAATAATATATGCAAATCAATCAAAGTTTATAACAAAAATAAATACAGAGCAACTGAGGGCAGTGATGTTCTGCAACACTGGGAGTTCACAGTTCAGCATGGGAATTCTAGAAAGACACAGTGCAGTTCAAAACAGACGGGAGGTTTGGGGCTTGCTTCTCCATATCATTTAAAATGAGGGACAGAGAGTAGCTGAAGCATGAAAGGATATTT
>PVIR01046471.1:0-10254 GCA_004026965.1 Petromus typicus
AGGGACTGAGTTTAGCAGTGGGTGGCTCAGGAAATGGCAACTGTGCCACTGAATCTGCACCGGGATTGGAGCTTACTCGCCTCCAGGCCCACGCTGGGGGAGCACCGAGGGACTGAGTATGGCAGTGGGCAGCTTGGGAAACGGTGACTGTGCCATCATATCTTTGCCGGGGTTGGAGCTTACTGGCCTCTAGGCCCACACTGGAAGAGAACCCAGGGCCTGAGTTTAGCAGTGGGTGGCTCAGGAAATGGTGACTGTGGCACCAAGTCTGCATCACTGAATCTGTGCCAGGGTTGGAGCTTGCTGGCTTTCAGGCCTACGTCGGAAAAGCGCTCAGGGACTGAGGTTAGCAGGTCAGAGTCTGACTTTCTCCACAGTAACTGCAGAAGCACATCCAGTCAGCTTGTATTGGTGAGTAGGTGAGCCTATTGGAACATGAGCCCCTACCATTGCAGCTGCACAGGGCCTACAACATACTGGCCTCCAGGCCAACTGCACAAGTGAGCCCAGAGACTCTGTACTGCTGAGAAGGTGGGCCCATTGCAACCTCAGGCAGTGCCATTGCATCAGTTCAGGAGCCACAGTCTTGCTGCCTCTAAAGCAGACAGGAGAAGGTGTTCTGACTGTATTGATTGAGTGCCTCGTACGGTGTGACAGAACTAGGGGTTTTTCTTTAGGTCCCAATACAGACTGCAAAAAACAACCCAGGAAACACTGCTATTTTAAGGTTCCTAACTATTAGGAGGAAAGTAAATTGCAACAAACAGTGCCAGAAAAGAGGGCAGGTGAGAGATGAGGAAACACTCAAAGTCTCAGACACAAAGATCCTCACCTCCAAGTAACACAGGGGGAAGGGAAATAGAGAAGTGTGACACCAAGTCTCCAGGGCCCTGAGAAATGGTAACCAAAACAGAACTAGTAAAATGGAAATCAGAACTGATCTCTGAGATGAAAGCAGATATTGGACACTGTCAACATGATGATTAATAAAGCTAAAGAGGAAATCATGGAGCTGATAGAATGCAAGATAGCTAAAGCACTGGAACCTTTTAAACACCTACAAGCAGAAGTCCAGGAAATTAAGAAAGAAAATGAAAATTTGCGCAATAGAATGAATTTGGCAGAAGACCGAATTTCAAACCTAAAAGACAGGATCCCAACCAATGAACTTGAAAGGCATAATCTATGGGAAAAAGCAAGTGATGTTGAAAAGTCAATTCAACAGCTGCTAGGTGATTCAAAGAAGAATAATATAAGATTGATTGGAGTCACTGAGGAAGCAGGAAACAATCCTAAAGACATCCAAAAGCTATTCACAGAGATAATGGCAGAAAACTTCACAGAAAAAAGGTAAAGAATTGGACATACAAACATATGAAGCATACAGAATGCCACATGCCCGTGACATGAAAAAATCAAGACCTAGGCATATAATCATAAAATCACAGATATCCAAAAAAAGAATGAAATACTGAAAGCAGCCAGAGAAAAGAAAACAGTTACATTCCAAGAGAAGCCCATCATCATCACAGCGGACTTCTCAACTCAAACACTCAATGCCAGAAGAGCCTGGAATGAAGTCTTCCAAGCCCTAAAGGAAAACAACTTCCAACACAGACTGATGTATCCTGCAAAACTATCCTACAAAATTGGTGGAGAAATAAGATACTTTCATTACAAACAACACCTGAAAAACTTCACAAATACGAAATCTGTGATCCAAAACATTTAAAAAAATATCTTGGAGAAAAATAAGGAAAGTTACAAATCCATGAGACCTAATCGAGGCAACCCATGGGACCAAACAAGAAACTGATGGGGAAAGGGCAGAAGTACAATAACACAGCCAAGAACAGGAAAACATGGCAGCACTAAATTTACCTATATCAGTCATAACGATTAATGCCAATGGACTCAACGCGCCAATTAAGAGATACAGACTGGCAGAGTGGATCAAAAAACAAGATCCTACAATCTGCTGAATACAAGAAACACACCTAATTCAGAAAGAAACCCAGGGAATAACAGTAAAGGAAGGGAAAACAATACTCCATGCGACAGGAAACAGCAAGAAAGCAGGAGTGGTGATTTTATTTGCAGACAAAATAGACTTCAAGCCAAAGCTGATAAAGAGAGATAAAGATGGACACTATCTTTTAGTCCAGGGAAAAATCCAAGAGACAGAAATCACAATCTTAAATATCTATGCTCCAAATTCTAATGCACTCAACTATATAAAACAAATACTGACAAACTTGAAAAACCAGATAAACTCTAATGCAGTAATAGTAGGGGACCTCAATACCCCACTGTCACAAAGAGACAGATCGACTGGACAAAAAGTCACTAAGGAAATCCTTGATCTCAACTAGACTCTTCAGCAAATGGACTTAATAGATACCTACAGAGTATTTCACCCCACAAAGTCAGAATATACATTCTTCTCAGCTGCTCATGGATCATTCTCCAAAATAAACAATGTGCTCATTCATAGAACAGGTTTAAGCAAACATAAAGGGATTGAAGTTATCCCTTGTATACTGTCGAACCATAGTAACATGAAATTGGAGCTGAATAGCAAAGGAAAGCCCAGGATCTTCACAAACACATGGAAACTGAATGACATTCTGCTGACTAACCAATGGGTCACAGAAGAAATTAGACAAGAAATTCAGCAGTTCTTACAACTAAAAGATAACCCCAGTACAACATATAAAAATTTATGGGACACAATGAAAGCAGTTCTACGAGGAAAATGCATAGCAGTGAAAGCCTACATCCAGAAAACGGAGCAAGCTCAAATAAACAACTTAATGCTGCACTTCAAGCAACTAGAAAGAGAGGAGCAAAACAAACCCAAAGCTCACACTAGCCAAGAAATTATAAGGATCAGGGCAGAAATTAAAGCAATAGAAACCAAGAGAACAGTTCAAAAAATCAATGAATACAAAAGTTGGTTCTTTGAGAGGATAAACAAAACTGATACACCCGTAGTCAACCTCATTAAACAAAGGAAGGAAAAGGCTCATATCCATGCTACTAGGAATGAGAATGGAGAAATTACTACCGACCCAGAGGAAGTCCAGAGGATAATAAACACCTACTTTGAAAATTCATACTTCAATAAAATGGAAAATCTAGAAGAAATGGATAGATTTCTAGACACATATGAGTTTTAAAAGGTGAATAAAGAAGATATAGAAATGTTAAGTGACCCAATAACAATCTGTGAAATTGAAAATGTAATTAAAAACTTGCCAACAAAGAAAAGCCCTGGACCTGATAATTTTACTGCTGAATTGTATAAAACTTTTAAAGAAGAGTTAGTGCCTCTACTTCTGAAACTCTTCAGTGAAATTGAAAAGGAATCAATACTCCCAAACTCATTCCTGGAAACAACCATTACCCTGATTCCACAAGCAGAGAGAGACCGAACCAAAATAGACAATTACAGGCCAATATCTCTAATGAATATCAATGCCAAAATCCTCAATAAGATGCTGGCAAACAGAAAACAGAGAGTGATCAAAAAGATTATACACACTGACCAAGTTGGATTCATCCCAGGGATGCAAGGATGGTTCAACATACGTAAATCAATCAATTTTATACACCATATTAACAGGCTTAAGGACAAAAATCATATGGTCATCTCAATGTATGCAGAAAAAGCATTTGACAAAATACAACACCCATTTATGTTCAAAACACTACAGAAGATCGGAATACATGGTCTGTATCTCAAAATAATAAAAGCTATCTATGAGCAACTTTCAGCCAGTATCATACTAAATGGTCAAAAATTGAAACCTTTCACACTAAGATCAGGCACAAGACAGGGTGTCCTCTCTCACCACTTCTGTTCAATATAGTTCTGGAAATATTACCCATAGCAATTAGGCAAGAGAAAGAAATAAAAGGAATAAAGATTGGAAAAGAAGAAGTTAAATTGTCATTATTTGCTGACGACATGATAGTCTATCTAGTGGATCCTAAAAACTCAGTTAAAAAATTGCTGGACCTAATTGCCAATTTTAGCCTCGTAGTTGGTTACAAGGTCAACGTTCAAAAATCAATAGCCTTCATATACACAAACAGTAGACCCACTGAGATAGAAATTGAAGAGTCAGTCCCTTTCACAACAGCACCACAAAAAATAAAATACTTAGGAATCAATCTAACAAAGGAGGTGAAAGACCTCTACTCTAAAAACTATAGCACTCTGAAAAAGGAGATAGAAGATGATATCCAAAAATGGAAAGGCATACCTTGCTCCTGGGTAGGAAGAACCAATATTGTCAAAATGGCTATACTCCCAAAACTCCTCTACACATTCAACACAATCCCGATTGAAATCCCAACAGCGTATTTCACAGATCTAGAGAAAAAAATTCAAACTTTCATCTGGAACCACAAAAGACCTAGAATAGCCAAAGCAATTCTAAGCAACAGGGACATGGTGGGGGGTATCACAACTCTGAACTTGAAACTATACTATAAAGCCACTGTGATAAAAACTGGGTGGTACTGGCAAAGTAACAGACCCGAGGATCAATGGAGTCGACTAAAAGATTCAGAAACAACTCCACATACACTGAGCCACCTCATCTTTGACAAAGGAGCCAAAAATCCTCAATGGAGGAAAGATAGCCTCTTTAACAAATGGTACTGGAAAAACTGAGTTTTAACTTGCCAAAGGCTAAAACTAGATCTAACTCTTTCATCATGTACCAAGCTAAAATCAAAGTGGATAAGAGGCCTAAATATGAAAACAGACACTATAAACCTACTGCAAAACAGGTTAGGTAAAACTCTTGAAGACATTGGCTTAGGGAAAGACTTCATGAACAAATCTTCTATAGCACAGGAATTGGCTGAGAAAATCAACAAATGGGACCTCATTCTTTTAAAAAGCTTCTGCACAGCAAAGGAAACCACCAACAGTGCAAACAGGCAACCAACAATGTGGGAAAAAATCTTTACCAGCTGTTCCTCAGATAAAGGGCTACTATCTAGAATATATAAAGAGCTGAAAAAAATCAGCCTACCCAAATTTAATGACCCAATTCAAAAATGGGGATCTGAAATGAACAGATATTTTTTCAGAGGAAGAAGTAAGAGCAGCTAAGAAGCATATGAAGAAATGCTCAACATCATTAGTCATTCGAGAGATGCAGATGAAAACAACATTGAGATTTCATCTCACTACACATAGAATGGCTGCCATTTCAGAATCAACCAACGGCAAATGTTGGCGAAGCTGCGGAGAAGAAGGAACCCTTCTCCACTGTTGGTGGGACTGTAGACTTGTACAACCCCTGTGGAGATCAGTTTGGAGAATCCTCAAAAAGCTAGGATTGGCAGTCCCATTTGACCCGGCCATTGCCCTGCTAAGTATATACACACAAGAATTAAAAGACTCATATCACAGTGACATATGTGCACCCATGTTTATAGTAGCACAGTTTGTGATTGCTACTTCTTGGAAACAACCCAAATGTCCATCAACTGGAGACTGGATAAAAAAGGTGTGGTTCTTCTACAGAATGGAGTATTGCTCTGCCATAAAAAATGATAAGTTTGAATCATTTCTACTTAAATGGACATACCTTGAAGATATCCTCATAAGTGAAATAAATAGGGCACAGATAGGTACATATCACATCTTTTCTCTGGTATGAGAAAATGAAGATGTAAATGAGTCCCAGCATTGTATGTTATATATTGTGAAATAGAAAATTCTCAATGTAAAATAGGGTGAAGGGGGAAAATGTTGAGATTGTAACAAAAAAGTAAGGAAACAAATTTTATGTATATGGAGGGGTGGTAGGGTGGGTAGGGCTATGGGATAAAATGAGAATTAAGTTGTGTCTTACACTGGTACAAATCCCCATTATGTAGTGCAATCATGATGTGTATATTTAATGTACCAATAAAGATAAAAAACAAAACAAAACAATGGAAGACCTCATTTGGTAGGCTGTCTAAAGACAGTATTTCTTTGTGATGTTTAAATAAGACAAATTTTTTATAAAAATGATTGTAGTTCTTTTAGCTTATATAAGAATATTTTGGGGCTGGGGATTTAGCTCAGTGGTTCTGGCACCTGTCCTGCAATCACAAGGGCCCGTGTTTGATCCTTGTTAACCATGCACAATATTGAACGTGGAGACTCACACTCAGCAGCAATCAGTATCACATACCATAGTGCTGGGCGTGGTGGCTCACGCTTGTAATCCCAGCACTCTGGAGGCAGAGGCAGAAGGATTGCTGTGATGTGAGTTTAAGGCTGACCTCAGGGCCAGCCGGGACTACAAAGTGAGACCTTGTCTCAAAAAAAAAAAAAAAAAAAAAAAAAAAAAAAAAAAAAAAAAAAAAAAAAAAAAAAAAAAAAAAAAAAAAAAAAGAATATTTTGGCCACAGTTTTATATTCTTTGCATATAGGAGATGATAAAGACAAAACTCTACTGAATTTTTTAAGGATTTGTAGGCATCACATGACTTGAATGATATTGGAGAATATGCATTACAGGTGAAACCTACAAAACTTAAAATGCACATCTTCTTAATCTTAACTGTGAAGTATTTACGGAGACACCATAGCATAACATAAAAATAGATGTTGAAACTGTAAATAATCCATGAACATATGTTAAAAATAAATGCAGTTGGGCCAGAGATTTAGCTCAGTGGCACCATATCTGCCTCACAAGTGCAAGGTCTTAAGTTCAATCCCAGAACTAGAAAAAAGTAAAAATAAATGAAGCTGTGGAAGTAAAATTTATATTGTTCAATAAAAAAATTAAAGAAATAGTACTGATATCCAAGTAGATACTTGACAAAGTCAGCAAAGTGATCACAATGGTTTTCTAATACATTTAAGCACAAAGTGAGTATATATATACCAGTCTTCTTTGCAGAAGAACCAAAAGATGGTTGGTTCAAATAATGTCATTTTCCCACACTAGTTGAGTACAGTGGAAATGATATCTAAGATATAAAGATGACATATCAGATAGAGGGAGACTGCATTGTAGGAGGACACACCTCAAGAAGAGTGGCCCTTTCTGAGCTAAGGAGATAATACCCTTTCTTGACATCAGCTACTGAAACAGAGGTGTGTCTCCTGTAGTGCCTGATGTCATCTTAGCTCAGAGGTTCTCAGACTTCAACATCAATTATCAGAATCACAGGGAGGACCTGTAAAATATAGTGAAGAGCTCCACTCCGAATTTTGTGCTGCAGTGAGTCCAGAAGTGGAACTAAAACACTGACATTTCTAGCCTGCTCTGAGACACTGATGTCCCTGGTACATAACAAGAATTGCTTCCATAACTGATACAATATGTTTAAAATAAATATAATTTTTTTATTTCATTGGATATTAGAACATTTGCATATAAAATGCTTATTTTTCTGTGCCTCTTCACATTTATTTTGGTAATACATAAAAAACAGAGCTAGTGTCTACACAGGTAAATAGCATACATAGACCTATTTTAATTTTTTCTAGTTTAGTTCTTTTTTTAAAAAAAATCTTTATTGGTACATTACATATACACATCATGATTGCACTCCATAATGGAGATTTGTACCAGTGTAAGACACAACTTAATTCTCATTTTTTTCCCATAGCCCCACCCACCTAACACCCCTCCATATACATAAAATTTGTTTCCTTACTTTTTTGTTACAATCTCAACATTGTCCCCTTTCACCTTATTTTACATTGAGCATTTTCTATTTCACAATATATAACATAAAATGCTAGAACTCATTTACGTCTTCATTTTCTCATACCAGAGAAAAGATGCGATATGTACCTATCTGTGCCCTATTTATTTCACTTATGAGGATATCCTCAAGGTATGTCCATTTAAGTAGAAATGATTCAAACTTATCATTTTTATGGCAGAGTAGTACTCCATTCTGTAGAAGAATCACACCTTTTTTATCCAGTCTCCAGTTGATGGACACTTGGGTTGTTTCCAAGATGTAGCAATCACAAACTGGGCTGCTATAAACATGGGTGCACATATGTCACTGTGATATGAGTCTTTTAATTCTTTTGTGTATATACCTAGCAGGGCAATGGCCAGGTCAAATGGAGCCATCAATCCTAGCTTTTTGAGGATTCTCCAAACTGATCTCCACAGGAGTTGTACAAGTCTACAGTCCCACCAACAGTGGAGAAGGGTTCCTTCTTCTCCGCAGCTTCGCCAACATTTGCCGTTGGCTGATTCTGAAATGGTAGCCATTCTATGTGGAGTGAGATGAAATCTCAATGTTGTTTTCATCTGCATCTCTCAAATGACTAATGATGTTGAGCATTTCTTCATATGCTTCTTAGCTGCTCTTACTTCTTCCTCTGAAAAATATCTGTTCATTTCAGATGCCCATTTTTGAATTGGGTCATTAAATTTGGGTGGGTTGATTTTTTTTTGAGCTCTTTACTACTCTACACATTCAACACAATCCCGATTCAAATCCCAACAGCATATTTCACAG
The DNA here is from genome assembly GCA_004026965.1 of Petromus typicus. Taxonomy (NCBI): domain Eukaryota; kingdom Metazoa; phylum Chordata; class Mammalia; order Rodentia; family Petromuridae; genus Petromus; species Petromus typicus. The sequence goes on from PVIR01046471.1 coordinate 8,509, forward strand.
ATCTAGAGAAAAAAATTCAAACTTTCATCTGGAACCACAAAAGACCTAGAATAGCCAAAGCAATTCTAAGCAACAGGGACATGGTGGAGGGTATCACAACTCAGAACCTGAAACTATACTATAAATCCACTGTGATAAAAACTGCGTGGTACTGGCAAAGTAACAGACCCGAGGATCAATGGAGTAGACTAGAAGATCCAGAAACTACTCCAGATACACTGAGCCACCTCATCTTTGACAAAGGAGCCAAAAATCCTCAATGGAGGAACGATAGCCTCTTTAACAAATGGTGCTGGATAAACTGGGTTTTAACTTGCCAAAGGCTAAAACTAGATCTAACTCTTTCACCATGTACCAAGCTAAAATCAAAGTGGATAAGAGACCTAAATATTAAAACAGACACTCTAAGCCTACTGCAAAACAGGTTAGGTAAAACTCTTGAAGACATTGGCTTAGGGAAAGACTTCATGAAGGAATTGGCTGAGGAAATCAACAAATGGGACCTCATTCTTTTAAAAAGCTTCTGCACAGCAAAGGAAACCACCAACAGTGCAAACAGGCAACCAACAATGTGGAAAAAATCTTTACCCGCTGTTCCTCAGATAAAGGGCTATTATCTAGAATATTTCTAGTTTAGTTCTTATTTCAATAATAATTACTCCTTTATCAAGCCACATGACACACTTCTAGAGCAGATTACAGAAATTAATGAGATTCATCGAGAATTTCTAACTGAAGAGAAATAATTAGGCTGTTTCTTTGTTTGTTTTGTTTTGTTGTTGTTGTTTTTAGACAGGGTCTCACTTTGTAGTTCAGGCTGGTCCTGAACTCAACGTTGAACTCAGCAACCTCCTATCTCTGCCTCCCTATGAGTGCTGGGATTTCAGATGTGAGCCACCACTCCAGGCACTATGGTATGTGGTAATGATTGTTGCTGGTGTGCATAAGTCACACACCTGGCATTGTGGTATGTGGTTAGCGGGGATCAGACCTGGTCCTTTCCGCTTGCATGACAGGCACTGGAACGATTGAGCTAAATCCCTGACCCAATAGTACAAAAATTTTCAGTAAATCTGTTATCACATTTTCTTCCCAATCCAACTAGGATCAATATCTACATGCATGCTAACTTTTTTGGCAAATACCCTTGAAAGCAGATAACAGAAAAAAAAATAGTTCTTCAAGTTTATTCAACATAGGTGTAATGAAAACTTGGGCTTTAGTCAACCTGAATTACCTAGAAAAAAATCCATACACTCTTAATTTTTATTTCCTTGACTTTCTTAGAGGTAACAAAAGATTTTCAACTACTAAACTGGTCTAATTTTATGCACATAGATATACTTATACCCACGTGTATATATGTGTGTATATATTCTAATATAAATCTAATTAAACTAGCCATAAAATAGCTGTATGTGTTTAAAATTCAAAAATAATAAAAATCGTATTTTACATTCTTTCTAATATAAAACATTTGAAGGACTAATTCAAAGCAATAATTCAAAAAATATTTCTACTCTGACATATGCCAGAATTACTGACCTTTTATGTGTGTTCCCAGGCATGCAAAAGAAACACCTGGATCATACTAGAATTGAAGTAAAATTCTACCACCTGGACAAAAAGTGCACATATCTCTAATACCTCCACATACTGGGGAACCTAACAAAATACATATGTGTAGCTAACTAATATATCTGAAGTGAGCATTAGTTTTTCCATCCTTGACTGCACTAGCACATG
>PVIR01046472.1:0-10091 GCA_004026965.1 Petromus typicus
ACCCCCTATATACATAAGCTTTGTTTCCTTTATTTTTTTATTACCTTCACATTATTTTTGCCCTCATTACTTACCCTTACACCTAATTTCCTTTTGAATATTTTCAATTTCATAATATCTATTATATATTCTAGTACTCATTTACATCTTCATTTTCTCATGCCAGAGAAAAGATACTATATTTACACATCTGTGACCTATTTATTTCACTTATACATTAGTTCCTCTTAAAGGCTGTAACACTTCTCAACTCTGTTACACTGGGGGAATCAAGTCTCAGCATGGGTTTTGGTGGGGAAAATCCATATTCAATTTCATCAGTATGGAATCTTCATCTCTTGGTTGCAAGATGTTAATGAGATAGAGAAAAGGTAATTCTGCCTCACTCCCTTTATTTGTGGTACTGGGGATTGAACTCAGGGCCTTCATATTGAGATTTTTAATTTTTTTTATTTTGAGGCATAGTCTTCCTAAGTTACTAGGTTTCCTGGGCTGCACTGGGCGTGAACTTGTGATTCTCCAGTACCAGCCTTTCTAGAGTGCTGGGATCACAGATGTATGCCTCTGTGCCCAGAGATTCTGTTTTTATCAAAAACTTGTATTCATTTTGTTGCCTCAACGAAGGTCTATCTAAGTGCCCTCTAGCTGCTTTGGAGTCTGAAAATGTGAAATGTACTTTCAAATTAATATTATTAATAAGGATGAAGGGGGAAAGAATGTGCTGCAAAGTTATTAGCCTAAAGCCTGAAAGTCTTGGGTGCTCATCTCAGCTCTATCATTTGCAGGCTCTGTGAACGTGCAAAGTACTTTTTCTGTTCGGTTTCAGGCCATTATCTGTGAAATGACGGGGTTGGGGAAGAGCCACTGTATACTGGAGCTGTTTCATACCAACTCATGAGAACTGATTGGGTATCTTTATCCAACTATGTGATAATTGATATATATTGTGGCCTAACGACTTTGGTGGGAATTTTAACAAAATAGATATTGGCAAATGCTCCATTTTAGGGTTTTTCTACCCATCTTCTACCCAGGCAAGTTGTTAAAGATTTTCCATTGTTTGAGAGGCCTTCTAGGTTTAACAGGCTCTGAATCTAACATTTCAGTTCTATGAACCAGTGTTTAAAAGAGCAGGGAGAAATTACTTTAGAAACATCTAAGCCTACACATTTTTCTACTTTGTCTCAGTGTTTCTCATTTCATCTCCATTTTCTTCACTCCTTCTATTCTGCTCTTTTACTGCCTTCTCTTTTTTTTTCAATTACCATATTTTAAAAATTAGAGGCAAGTATACTTGTTATGATTATATACCAAAATTTTGTGCTTCTGGGTTGTCAAGTAAAAATAAACATTTTATCTCAATATTTAAAAAACAAAAACTGTTTCTTTTTTTACACACTTATATCTGAGGTTAGTTTATTTTTATATGATGATGATGATGATGATGATGATGATGATGTTTGCAATACTTAATAGTTGTATTCATTTTGGTGAGTTTGTACATGTATACAGCATATCTAGAGTTAATTTTTATTTAAGTCAATCTCAAATCACTTTTCTTCCCAGTGTACTTAAAAAAAATCATCCAACTACAGTTAATCTTCTATCATCAACATCTTATGTACCATTAAAAGTTAAAATTATGCAAATCTAGTTTTGCAGATCTTAATTGGTTTTATTTGTAATTTTAGAATCAGGAAGCAGTCTGGACCAAAAATGGTTCAGAAAGCTCCACTTACCATGTATTTATAGTCAGAGAAAGTGATGTGACCTACAGAAAACAGAAGTGAGTAGCAACATCTTGTTTATAGCTGACATTTGTCTTCTTTAAACATGCTTTGAACAACTGACTGAGATTTCACTACTTGTTACAAGAGTAGATTACAATCTGTTTACCCCTCAAGTTAGGATGCAGTTCAGTATGTGTGGGAACAGCTGTAGGTCAAACAATTTTAATAACCCCTTCCCAATTTCACTGAAAGTATAGAATTAGAAACTGAGAATACTAAAGGATTAAATGTCACATTGGAGCCATAATAATTTTTGTTATATATTTTTAAGATGCAACTTTTATTTTGAGATAGTTATAGATTCACACTCAATGGTAAGAATAACATACAGTCATAGAATAGCATAGAAGTAGTTTTTTGTTATTGTTGTTGTTGTTGTTCTGGGGATTAAACCCAAGGGCTCACACAAGACAGGCAAACGCTCAACTATTGAGCTACATTCCCAACCCCAGAAGTAACATCTTGCAAAACTATAGCACAATATTTTAACCAAAATATGGACACTGATATAACCATTTAAATTTTTCAAATAAACTGTTAAAGTTCTGTGGCATGTCCTTGTATATAAAGGAAATACTACCTTCTCCTATTCAAATTAAGGAAGCAATTTTTAATCTCAGGGAAAATCCTGAGTGTTCCAGAAAATTTCCTGTTTTTCTTTAAAATTGCCCTCATCTTTTTTCTTCCCAACATCTCCCCAGGTGGATCTTTTCTTGGTCAAGTAAAATAAAACAACAAAATAATTAAGGTTACTATCTTGCTCCTCAAAATGTGGTTTTGGGAGACGATGCTATAGCAATCACCAGGAAGTTTGTTAAAAAGGGGGACTTAAAAGCACTGACCCAGCCATACTGGATCAGAATTTGCATTGTAACAAGCTCCCCAGGAGATGTGAGTGCAGAGCAAACCTTGAGAAATTTTGTCATTAGAGATTACTGGGCAGTCTTCTAAGCCAGACATGTCCTTCTGGTGGGCCTTTCTAAAGAGGCTGACTTTCAACTTTCAGCATCTCCTTGCCACAGGTAGTTATGCTCAGTGTTGTGGGATGAGACACAGAGTCATAGACTCAGAGTACCACTGTCTTCCATCAGCTATCTCTCCCTTCATTAAGCCCATGGAATGTAGGGGCAAAAGATTTCCTTCCTTAGGGCTGACTGATGACATAAAGCCCAGCGTTTCTCTTCTCTGAAGGAGAAACTGGAACCAGAATCCCAACAGCCTGGGACAGTTGTCCTTCAAAGCAGTGTTAAAGTCTGGAGAAATTGTCTCCATCCTTGTGTGGGCATTCATGACTTACCCACCTCTTCTAGTTCTATAAAGCTGTCCCTTGTTCTAGTCCTGTCCTTTTTCTAATTCTTCTACGAAGAAAGAGATTGAAAATAAAAATTTGATAGTCACCTGTTTTGTAAAAGTGCAAAGTGCTTTAATTATGTGATCTCATTTGATTCTTACCTCACACTCTACAGTGTAAGGTAAGACATGAAAGGAAATTGAAATTCAGACAATAAATAGCTTGCCAAGGATCATATATAAGTGATAAGATAATTATCATGGGTAGTTATATCTTGGAAAATTATCTTGCACTGGACAGAAATAACTGCTTCACAGAGGTGTTCCTTTGGTGTTGTTCTGTGTGTCTTCTTACCTGCTTATCACTGCTGTTATTCATTAATGATCATGTCTAGTTCCCAATACTTGCATTAAACAAACTTAAGTGTTTTCTATGTCTATTTAATTCAGTTTTTCATTATAATGCTGTGACATTGCTCCTATCACCTCATTTTATAGATGAGAAACTGAGAGCTATCAGAAAAATTAAAAAAATTATTGAAGATTTCTCAGATTATGTGGGCAGTTCTCAGCAGGCAGCCTGCAGTAAAAAAGACAGGTATAAATCTTGGTGAAGATATAGAGAAATTAGAAGGCCCTCATTCTGTTGGTACAAATGTAAAATAGTACAACAACCTGATAGTTTTTCAAATGGCTCAACATAGAGGTACTTTATGATCTAGTCTTGGGTGTTTACCCAAAAGAAATGAAAACATATGCTCACAGAAACTTCATATATGAATGAATTCATAGCAGGACTATTAATATGCATAGAAGCCAAAAGTGGAAACCTTTTATGTACCTTAGTTAATAAATAATTAAACAAACTGTGGTATAACCACACGTAACAGAATACTATTTAGCCATTAAAGGAATAAAAATACTGATACATGTTACTATATGGATGAAACTTGAAAACATTGTGTTAAGTAAAGATGATTCCATTTATAGGTAAGGTACAGGTTAGAGAAATCTATAGAGACAGGAAGTAGGTTAGTGATTGCCTAGATTTTGGGGCTGACAAGAAGACTGGAGCAGGGTGCAAGTTAAGAAAGGTGGGATTTCTTGTCAGGTATACATGATTTACTCAAAAATATTTTAAAAAATTGAACATATAGAAGATTTTTCCTTATCATTATTTCCTAAACAATATAGCACAAAAACCCTTGCATAGCACTTACATTGTATCAGGAAGTATAAGTAAGTAAGTGAGAGGTGATTTAAAGTATATGGGAAAATGTGTATAAGTTATATGCAAATACTATGCCACTTTACAAGATTTGAACATCTTTGGATTTTGGTATCTACCTGGAACCAGTTACTTTGGATACCAGTGGAAGACACATTTTTTAATTGGCTGTAGTAATGCACAGACAAGTCTTTCAGTTTGTTAAAACTAATTGAATTGTACCTGTAATACTACCACCTCCTACCAAACTCAGAAGTTGGTGATTCCCAGCCCAGAATCTGCCTTAATTTCCTCATGCCCGGTATCTCTAGTCAGTGGGATGGCATCTTGGCATCAGTATATTTTATTGCCCTGAAGGATTCCAGTGTGCAGGCAAGCTTTTGATAGAGAAGCTTTTTAAATCTTGGCTCTGTGGACTCCATTCTGTGGCTCTCTGTTCAGAGGCTGTAATCTACATGGAATCTAACAGATTTGGCATGAAATTTTGATCAAAGCAATTACCTATATGCTTTTTCAGTGGAGGTTGTCTGAGGCGTAGCAGTCAGGGAAATTGAACTGTCAGAAACTAATATAAGAATAATAAGGGAATATTTCTTCTTCATTGGACACCCAAGATGAATAGCAAGTAAAATAAAATTTTAAATTAAGTTGAATATGTATATGACTTTACTTTTTTTTGTTAAAGGACCATAACATGAATAATGAACATATTAAAAAGAGAAAACCCTCAATTTCTTTCAATAATGTTAGTGTTGTATATCCTAGCTTGAGTAAAACACATTTCATAAAACACCTACACAGTTCAGCAATGCATTATGGATGGCCTCTCTGGAGAAATCTTACATGCTTTTCAGTTTTGACATACTGATATAGTAATAATAGAAATCTTTGGCATATAATTCTGGAGGCACTTTTTACAATTCTCCGCTTCACTGATTGAAAGCCAGGGCCTACCTCGCCTGAGTCTGACCTGCAGGAGACTTGAAGAAGTGGATATTGCCGAAAGGACCATTCCCCTCCCTTCATCTTTTTGGGGGTTTGGATCCAGAAGCTAAATAGAAATGTGTTTGAAATTATATTAGTTGGGCTAGAGATTCTAGCTGGTCTAGGGAGATTTCATGTGAGTGGTTTAATAAATGAAGAACTTATTTATTTTGTACACAGAAGTCCAAGCTGGTATGACTGTTTGTTTCTTTGATGGCACTCAAAGACCCAGGATCCCTTGTAGTTATTGCTTCTCAGTTTTTAGAATATTATCTTTCACAGTATTGTCCAATATCATGCACAATTGTGGAGGCAGGATGTAGCTAAGGAAAATCCAGAAGAAAAAAAGGGAAGCCCAGGGCATCTTGAGTTTCCATTTCTTTGCTAGATCTGTAGCAAAAGGTAACCAAGGAAACAGATGGGGAAACAAAGGAAACACCCACCTTGGTATCTGCTTTTTAGGACTAGATCTACCTTCTGAATTATATACTGGTTTGAGACAGGATGCCCAGATTTAAACATAATGGGGAAAAGTAAGCAGGTAGTTTAGCTTATACACAGTAGGTCCCTGGGCATGTGCCTGATGGTCTTCTGCAACTATCCTAATTACCATTCCACTGACTATGTAGAGTTGGGCTCCATGTTGGTTTTGGATGCTATGGCAGTTCCTTTGAGGGTCATAAAAAATAAAATAACTCCACTGCCTAATGGAAAGGCTGAGCCATGCCATTTATTGGTGTGAGTCAAAGTTTAGACTGTCCCCTCAATTTCACCCCAGTCCTAATGATTAAAACCCTCAACAGTAAGCCTTCTTGCTGTGAGCTCTTCTCTTTGGCATTCTCCCATCTTGTGGAGTGTATCTTATCTTCTCTATTTTACTCAATTCTTTGATTAGAACATCAAAAACCTAGACAAGAAACCCAGCCCACTAACACTACATTATATTTTGCTGTGGAAAGAGAAAAATGAGAGCACAGTTTGCCTTTTCTGTCTAAATGCAGAACTGGGAGTTCTGGACTTTCTGCTCATATAGGACTTTCTACTCATATCCCATTGGTCAGAATTTAACCATTTTAACCATACAACCACATTGAGCTGTGGGGGAGGCTAGCAAATATATGTATTAATTTTGGTTGGCCAAATGTCCAACTAAGAATTCAGAGTTTCTGTGACAGTAGAAAGAAAATGGATTTGGGACACAACAGTTTCTATTAAGCAAAGATTAAAAATCTTATAATCATGGATATTTTAAAGATAAAGGGTTTTTTCCCCCTCAGTTATCTTAGTACCATCTCTGCAACAGCTAATGAAGAAGCAGTCCATTTTGCTGCTTGCCTCTTCCAATTCTGATTATTTCAGGTTACTATTGAGACATAGATTCAACAAAAACTTATTGAAGACTCACTAAGTTGAATACATAGAAGACTTTAACCTTTTGAGCATAACTCTGGGTTAAAACAACCCATCCCATACTTTTCTATTTTGTTAGTGTAATAGCTGACTGTATATCTCATACCTTTGTCTGAAGGATACAGGAAACAATCTTTATGTTTACCTATTTGCTATGATGAAAGGAAAAGTGTGTGCACCTGTGCAAAAGTATCAAAATGGGATTTACATCCAAATTGTGCTCTGCCTAACAAGCTTTATGTATGTTTACCTAAACATTACAAAGGATATAATATACCAACACCATTCTAGGATTTGTTTTTTAAAGAGTTTTCTCTTGATTTTTCTGGTTTAATACAATGACACATGAAAAACAACATTTGCATTTTGGAGAAGATCAAAACTGAATCACCAGATTATTCATGCATGATGATAAAGATGATCCATTACAGTAGAATAATGTTCTCATAACAGAAGAGAGAAATGAGTTTATGATGATGATGAAACTGATAACTTCGATGTTGGCCATGTTAGCCAAAGTTCCTGTGAAAGTGAAGGTGAGCAAGAATTGACTGGTAAAAAGGGAATGTAGACCTCCTTGATTTAGATAATGAAGAAAAGAGCACTGTGAGTACATAGTTGATTAGTCAAAGTATTTCCAAATAGTCATGCAACCAAATGGAATGATGCAATGTTAGAACTAGATCCAGAAATATAGGGAGGATCTTGGCAGGGATAACATACTGGACAAAATGCCAGCACTGTCGTTCAGTGTTGGAAACTGTAACTGATAAAATGCTAGAAAATTCTGTGAATTTTCAAATTTTCTGTGAATGTACAAAGGCTGAAATACAAGGAAAATGTTCTGTGTGCACCAATAGCCATATTACAATTGTATTTATTTTGATATCTCACTAGCTGAACCAAAAACATTCATAGGTCTGCTATAATTAGCAAGGATTTCTCATGGCAATTGTAGGAATGTAAAAAACTTACATAAAAGTGATGGATCAAAGTATGGCCTAAAATTTTATGCCCTAAATAGTTGCAAAAGTTATAGTTAGTTGCAAAGTCTTATGATTTCAACTTAGAAATTTACTCTGGAGCTCAGCCATAGGATCCTTATTTATATAGTAATAAGCCTAATGATGTTGTGAACAGACTTGTTTGCTTCCATCTCCCAAACTAATCATAATGTGACATTTGACAATTGGTTTATCAGTATCCAATCGATGTTGCATTTGCTAACAGAGCACAAGTTGACCAGCACAGGAACTGTATGCAGGAACAAAGCAGAAATTCCAAATGAAATGTTTTAATTTCAAAAAAGAATTATGTAGTACAATCTTTGGATTTCAGAAAGAAATTGGTCTCATATATTGCAAAGAAAAACAAACTGGTACTCCTGATGTCAACACTGTGCCATGACGAATATATTGGTGGGGAAACTTCAACAAAGTGGAAGCCCGAGATGGACACTTTCTATAATGAAACCAAAGGTGGAGTAGAGGCTGTTGATGAGTTTTCAGCAGCGATGATGTCACCTGAAACACAAAGCACTGACCAGTTGTTATGTTTTACTCAATCCTAAACATATGTGGCATAGTTTGATAGTTTCAAACAAAACAAAACAATACAAACAAAACAAAAAAAAGTGAAAATTACCACAGAGAAATTTTCTTAGAGGATTGGGACAGGAACTTATAAGAAATCATGTATAGCAAAGGAAAAACCAAATGTTTCTGCCCAGGGAACTATGCCAAAAAAAATTTGTGGAGAACACTGATAAGCTGACAGGTGGACAGACAGGTGAAGCATCCCAAAGATCTACTATGACAACAGGAAAAACAAAGAGATGACAATCATGCTCTCCCTGCAAGAAAGAACAGGAAAACAAAATGTGTGCTATCAGTGAAAGTGATACTTGTGTGTGGAACATGCAGTTTTCATGTATAAAGACTATCTTGGATGCGACAGTTGAAGCAAAGATTATTTTTGTTGTGATATTCTATTGGCATTTTCATTGGAGTTCATATAGATTTTTATTTCTGATGTTATTTTCTAGGTTATATAAGCAAGGACATAGCTTATGTGAAAATGTTCATGTTCATTTCCGATGTGTGATACATAATTATTTAATACTTTATAGTGTTATTTTATGTTTCTGTTAACTATATATTGTACAATATAAGAAGAACCTCCTGAGAAAATAGCAGGACCAGTGAGATGTCAAGTGTGTCCTATAAAAAAGACCAAGAAAGCAAAATATATACAGATACTGTCAGTGTAAGAGATACATGTGTATGGAATGTGTGTTGTCTTGTGAAGACTGCCTTACGTTTGATAATTAAAGATTTTTTTTTGAAGAATGCTTTTGGATTTTCATAGTTCATATAAGAATTTATTTGAGATTTAGATTTATTTCAGATTTTGTACACCAAAAAAGTTGATGTTGAAAATTTTGATACTTTTTCATAAGTATTCAATGAATATTAAACATGCAAAACTTTATTTTTGTAGTTTTTTTTTTCCTGTTAGGTACTCATTGTTTAATATAATAAAATAAAATTAAAATTGATAATTTAAAAATAAAAATGTAGGGGCCGGGGAGTTAGCTCAGTGGTTCCAGCGCCTGTCTTGCAAGCGCAAGGACCCAGGTTTGATCCCCAGTAACCACATACCATACTGGGCGTGAAGACTCACGCCCAGCAGCAACCAGTACCACATACCACAGTGCCGGGCGTGGTGGCTCACACCTGTAATCCCAGCACTTGGGAGGCAGAGGCAGGAGGATTGCTGTGATGTGAGTTCGAGGCTGAGCTCAGGGCCAGCCTGAACCACAAAGTGAGACCCTGTCTCAAAAAACCTAAAAAAAAAATGTAAAGAATAACTGTGGGTGTGACACACCCATGTTTATCCTCCCTTATGACAAAATTAGTGTTAGCCCTGGTGGGTAGTGCCCATCAAATTCCATGAGGTAAGTAATATTTATATTAAGTGATGAGATGGGGGTGACGTGGAGAGGTGAAGTTGCTGTGCACTCCTGGTACATTACTGGAAATCTGTACAGTAGGCTCTAGTCTCCTGCTTAGTGTGTGAGGCAGGCCTGAGAAATCAAACTAAAAGACAGAACTAAGAAAGACAAAAAGTGGGAACCAGTATGTCCAATGCTGCTTTAGCAAAGGTGTTGTTCTCTTCAATCCACTCATTTTTTTTTTTAAATTATCATTATTGGTACATTAAATATACACATCATGATTGCACTCCATAATGGGGATTTGTACCAGTATAAGACACAACTTAATTCTCATTTTTTCCCATAGCCCCACCCACCCTACCACCCCCCCATATATATAAAATTTGTTTCCTTACTTTTTTGTTACAATCTCAACATTGTCCCCTTTCACCTT
>PVIR01046473.1:0-10255 GCA_004026965.1 Petromus typicus
CTACCGGTCCTAATATTGATTCATGCTTGTGTTCATGGTGGTTTAAGGGAACTGAAAGGTCTAAGGCTTGCTTATTGCCCCACTTTTCACTGTTTCGTTTCTACTTCTACTTCTCATGTTGCAGCCATACAGTTGTGTCTTTCTCTTATACAATCTCATCTTTGTGTTCCCCTTTGTACACTAGCTTGCTATAAGGGAGGAATTCTCTACTCACCACATACAGTCATCCACTAGGGCCTCTAATCTAACTATCCTCCTTTTCTTCAGACCTACTGTTTAAGAGGAATATCTCTAATTGGCCACCTTCCCTGTGACAGTCAGTAAATAAAAATGTTAACATGTTGACATCTAAAATATTATACAAAATGGACATGTGTACAGAGAGGAGGATTTTAAAAAGTTATTAGATTGTGGGGGCACTATGCTCATTCATAGATGGTCCCCTTGTGAGTTCACAGCTGCATGTGCTGTTTGGAGGAGGACCTGTTGAGAAGAGGTGGGTCATGGGGGACCTGACCTAGAAGAATGTATCCTAGCCCTTGACTCTCCTTTTTTGTTCTGCTGCCCATCTCTCAATAGTTGGACAGTACTCTTATGCTGTGCCTTCCCACCATGCCATTTCTGCCTTGGTGCAGTCAATTGTCAACCGAACAAACTGACACTGTGAGATAAAATAAAATTATTCTCTTTTCAGTAGTGGGTGTTGAGCATTTTGTTCCAGAAATTTGGGACCACAGAAGTGGATTGTTGCTATTTCTATACCTAATCCTGTAGTTCAGAAGCCACTGGATCTCTTTTATGGGAGAAGGTTGGAAAAGATTTGAGATACTAATAAGAACCCACAGAATGCTGTAAGCATAACCTGGTGGTCAGTTCCTGTCAGAGCTCTTCAGAACTCTAGTAAGAATGAAGAAAGTAAAGCCCAACCTCATGAAGGTTTCAATGGAAGAGAAATGTGTTGGAAACTGGAACAAGGGCATGCACATTTCATTGTGACAAAGAAATTGAACGAGTCTGGTCCAAGTCCTAAAATTTCTGTGAGGTTGAAGGTGTCTATAGATGTCAAACTAATTGATCTAAGAGAAGAATTTGAAGGCTGGTGATGTAGCTCAGTGATGCTGCACCAGTCTGGTAAGTGCAAGGTCCTGAATTTGATCCCAGGTACTGTGGATTGTGGAAGAAAGAAAGAAGAAAAGAAAGAAAGAAAGAAAGAAAGAAAGAAAGAAAGAAAGAAAGAAAGAAAGAAAGAAGGAAGGAAGGAAGGAAGGAAGGAAGGAAGGAAGAAAAAGAAAAAACAGAATGAAAGAAGAAGAAATTTAGATGTAGTTCAATATTTAGGCTGTGGCATAGGTATTAATTGGTCACCAGTAACTGTATTGTCATCACAATGGTCACTTCTACTATCTATACTTTTGATAGAAATTTTAGTATCCTGCATTTATATATGGGAATATAAGGAACACTAATTCTCCCCTGTGCTGGTCATTCATGTTTTTCATCATTTTTTTTTTTTTTTTTAGTCTATGACCTTTTCAATAGTGTCTTCTGTAGACACACTGACACATTTGTTTATCTGACCCATTATCTTGCCAGTTATATTTTCTTTGAACTTACCAAGTACTGGTTTACTTTGTTTTCTACTCAATATCATTTCAAGGGTCCTTCTGGATTCTTCCTCTAGGCTACCCCAAGGCTCATCCTTGAAACACCTGATCTTTCCCTCCCTAAAGGAGCCTTTGTTTTCTCATGTACACTTTCTATGTGACCTGTTTCCTTACTGGATCAATATTACCTAAGAGGCTGCATAGTTTTGACCTACATTGTACTTGCCTTGGTATTTTGCTCTACAAAACTTCCCTGAGAAGTGAGGACCATGGCAACCAACTCTCCCATTTCCCTCCTGTCTCTTGGAATTATTTCTCTCAATTATTTTTTCCTATTATTCCTACTATTACTCTGATGTTCTGTAAATGTCATTCTTTAACATTAGAACATATGAACTAAGCATACTTGACATCTAGCAAGTTGGGAATTACATTTTTCTTCTATATCAGAACTACAGAGTCCTACAGAATCTTATCCTCATAAAAGACTACCTACAATACTGTTTCTATGGGGCTGACAGATCAAGTGCATATTTATGGGAAATACCTATGCAAGCCATGTAACTAATATAAAGATTCTTCTGCTTTTTAAAACTGAACAAATGACTGTGATTTTGGAATTTTCATCATCTTATAATTTTTTTGCATTATTTTGCATGACCTCATAAACATTAAATAAAAATATAATAATATAACTTTCCATAAGTATTGTTAAAAAGGAAATTAAAATAGAGAATACAACAAAAAGCTTGACAATATAATTAACTAATCTGTAAAATGAGGGCAGATTGCCTTATAGATCTACTATCAAATAAGTGGAACAAGAAGTGGGTTCACTGTTTTCACTAAGACTAAGCTTCGATTCATATTTTGTCTTTAATTTAAAATGTGCTTATTTGCTAAAATTAAGTTTCTAAAATATGGAATTCATTAACATTTTCTAACATTTATATACTTTTCAATGTTCCAGTGAATAAAAACACCCTAAATTATGGCACATTTCCTTTGCATTTCCAAAGCAAAAGCCCTAAGTCATCTATCCCATTCACAGTTAACCTAACGCATGTTTGCAGTTAAGTCAGAAGTATCTCATAGATCTGGTTACTTTTTACTTTTTAATTGAGTTTATTGGTACATTTGAAGTGTACATTATGATGACATGCATCCTTGAGAACTTGTACACATGCATGACATGTCTTGATTCTTATTTTTCCTATTCCCCTACCATCCCTTCAGTTCCCCCAAACCCTCATATACATAAGCTTTGTTCCCACTTTTCCCTTCTTACTTTGAAATTTGTACTTTCTTTTTCTTGCCCTCCCCCAGTTCATCAGCCCTTTGAAGATTTTCTTGCTACTTCACAATACCTGTTGTACATTTTGGATCTCATATATACCTTCAGTTTCTCATACTAAATAAATGATATGGTATTTACACAAGTAGGTCCTATTTATTTCACTTGGCATCAGTATGCATCCATTTAGATATAATAGTCTCTAATTTATCAGTCTTTATGGCTGAGTAATATCCCATTTTATTAAAAAAAAATCTTTTTCCAGTCTCCTGTTGACAGGTATTTAAGTTGTTTCCAAGATTTAGCTAATACAGATTGAGCTGCTGTAAATATGGGTGCACATATGTGGCTGTGATATGATGATCTTTGTAATGAAAAGAGAAAGTTCTTTGATGTCAGCATGATTCTCTGAAATTCTCTACCCCATTTGAAGGAAAGCACAGAGCTGCCAAACTACCGTTAACTTCCTAGTGAGTTTGCTCAAACTTAATAATAGTTTGAAGAGTACAGTCTTAATGATCATCACATTTCATAACTATATAAAATGTAGATATGAAACTCCACACAAAATTTATTCTTAGTGTCTGTTTCACTTTTCTCAACAGTACATTCTTTGTATTAATAATACAAACTAGCTAAAAGGATCCCATATCAAAGAGCCAAAAGAAAAACATGAATATAAAATTGGATGATTCATTTAGACTTTTATGTGTGTTGCTTGTGCATATTTCCAGAGTTTTGTTTATTTACTATTCTTCTTAATAAAGGTAGAATATATATATAAAATCATACATAATATTGTTTATCTTTATTTGATCTGGTATTTTATTTTTGTATAAACACTGATGACTATATCAGTGTGAGAGTATAAAATTCACACTTTTAAAATACAAGTGATATAAAACAAAAAGGGTTTAAGAATCTCAGATCTTAGTTCAAATACTGGAGGGAAAGATGAAGAAAGGGAAAAATTCCAAAATGCACATAAAGAATCATATAAAATTGATGTCCTCTCTTGATGATTGAATAAGGAGCATTCTGCAATTCTGAAGCTAATATTAAAGTTAAATATTCTACATATTCACTGAACACTGCCACCATAAAACACATTGTAGCTGAAGTAAGAACCAAGAGTCATTCCTCAGATCATTCACTCACACTGTAAAATCAGGAGCCAGTTTCTACTCTACTGGAACAACTCACTGCAAATTTAATGCCTAAAACCACATCAGTTTACTTCCTTGCATATATAAAGATCAGAATCCAAAATAAATCTCATGGAGCTAAAGTCACGTAAAAGCAAGATGAGTTTATTGTCATATTCTACAGGGAGAATTCCTCTCCACATTTTCCGTGTCTAGAGGTTGTTGGCCTCTCTTGCCTCACATTACTCCAGTGCTTCTCCTATCTAAAACAGTCAACATGCTGCAAAATTCTTGACTTAAATACATCTACAAAACCTCTTTACTTGTTAAGGCAACGTTCTCCAGTTAATGGAGATCATGATTTGACATCTTTGTAGGATTACCATTCAGCCTTTGGTTAAAAAAACTTTCAAACTACCTAGGTTAAATTTTTGCTTTGCCAAGAACATCATTGTAACCTTCCTAACTTAATCAACCCATGTGAAAAGTTTATGTATAAAATAAAGTTTTAATATTAATAGACATGAAATATGATTGTCTTATGCGTATCATATGAATTTACCTTTTGCACTAGGCATATAAAGTTCATTTTTCAGCATATAAATTGATTGAATGATTCCAACCATCTCTGTCCATTATTGTTCCATTTCTCTACACCCATGACAAAAGAAACAGTCTATCTTACGTGCTGTTCATTTCCACTGAGTTTCTGTTCTCACATCCTGCTCTCTCATCAACCCATCTCAACTGGAAATGTGCACCCTTCATTCCGTGAAAATGTTACTTGCCAAGACTATAAATGATTTCAACCAATCAAATGTTTACTTCATTTTTAGCTTTGCTTGACTTGACCACAGTAATAATCAAAACAATTGAAAACACTTTAAATTTTTTTTAAATATACTAGTCTTTTGCTCCCCTTTTAAACACACTTCCCTGATTATTGCTTTGACTCCTCTCCCTGGACCTTTTCCTCTCCTACTGTTTATCCTTCAAAATGAGAGATTAATGAAATAAGAACCATCAGAAAACATTTTGTTACTGACTGAAAGATTGACATCCTCAGCCCTTTGACTTATGCATTGTAAAATTTTCAGAATGTCTTCCTAAAGTAGGATCTGGTAAGAGCCTTTGTGTATGGCTTAACATCCATCCAAGTAGATGAATTATCCAAACCCCTGCAATTTTATTTTTCCCCAGTGTAAATATCAGAGCAGTTGATACCCTTGTTCATCCAACTTAAGTCAAAACTTGTTTCTCTTTGTTATGCTTAGACAACTTCTGTTGTTCATTCCTCCAAATTATTTTCTAGATCTATGTATTTGCTTACTGCCTTACTGCCCCTATTCTATAGAGAAAACTGCACCTCCCTCAACAAAAAAGTCACTGAAACTCCTACTAACACACTTTATGATACTCATATAGCATTTAAAAATCTCCTTATAAAATTTAAACAAAATTATACATACTAATCATAACTATATAGATAGGAGATTATATGGAAGGTAGTAATTATTTCACAATAATATATATATTTAAAAATCAAGCTTCAATGGTAAATAAATATTGCACATTTCCATGATAAATCAACAAGGTGCTTTTAAAATAATGCAAAATTTAAGAGGTGAAAGTATTTTCAAAATACCTAATTAAGACTTATGAATGGTGTTTCTAATAACAGCTTCTCTCTCACAAAGATGGTGCCATCCACCCTTCCTGAACATTTCAGATATTTCATCTTTTCTTCCACTGGCTCAGGAAATGCTATTTTCCTGCTCTTTAAATTAGCTATGTTGATTGACTCTTGTCGTAGATATTCATGAATGGAAAACTGTTTTGCTGGATCCTTAGATCTCTTGTGTTTTCCTGGTCATTACTACTTCACTTGATTTATTTCTCCCAGAGGACTTTCCAACAATTCTCTCTTTTTTTTTTTTACCAGTTTTTGTTAATTACTTCACTGTGTCTGCATATTTAATGATTTACTTTTATTTTTGTCTCCTCATTAAATCGTGTGAACAGAGCTCTTGCTTAATACTTTGACAGTTCATTTTCTGTCACTTCAAAATTGTATTGAGTCCTTCAGAGCTCAAGAAACATTTGTCAGATACATAAATTAATATTTATAAAACAATTAAATTTTAGACATAATATAAATGCTTGTTTATATAGTATGAGTTATTAACATTTAGTATTGTTTTATAAATTCTAAAACACATGATTCATTTTAAATCACTATTCATGTTAATGTTCACAATGCGTTGAAATAAATTTTATTATCATATTATATACATGAAAAAAATTTAGGCTTAAATATCTTCCTCAACCCTCATAGATAATAAATGATTATGAAAGATTGAGATCAAATTTGTCTAAGATACCACTGTAAATGGTGTGCTCTTACAAATCTAGAGTGCAAGAGAATATCCTTTCCTGAACATTAAATACACATTCAATTATGATAGAGAAGTATTTCAGATTAGAAAAAAATTCAAAAAGTCTTCATAGATGAGGAGAATTTCAACATAACAAAATAAAAAGAAAGATGGTATAGCCATATAAACAAAGCCCCAATGAATAGAAAGTATGTAGAATGTTCAAAATATAATAATGATCAATTTCCCACTGATTTTCCTTACTAACAGAGGACAGAAAAGAGTATGGTGTGAGTTGGCTAGAATGGGATCCTACCTACCTGTGATAGTTTACTGACTGTGTTTCCTTCAGTGAGAAATAGGCAACTAAATTGGATTGGTTTAGTTCTGAGAAGGGCTGAAGTGATTCACTGAAGCTAACAGACCCTCCTGAGGTCTTCTGGGCACCAACCAATAGGCTTGTTGTCTCAACTGAATAAAAGGGGAACGAAGATGAAAGGCCATTCCTGTCTTTGGAGAAACACTAGCCTTCGCCTTCAGATCCTTGAGCTTTCCATCTCCGACTCTTTGGTCTCCAGACATGGACTCACACAGGACACTACAGAAAGCTCCAGGCCTTTGTCTGGAACTTTTCAGTCTCCACAGCTCAGACATTCCTTTTGCTCTTTTCCACACCTGATTCTGGTCAATGACTATAAGCCAATCTTGTAAATTCTTATATATTTATATATTTTGCATTAAATGTTTCTCTAGGAAGTACTGACAGATACACTAACATCCCGTATTAGTTTCCTATTGCTGTCATAACAAATTTGCATAAGTTTGGTGTCTTAAAATAGCACAATTTCTTAAGAGTTTTGGACAACCCAAATGAGGTCAGAGGTCAGTGTCCCTTCTGGACCAGCTAAGGGGAGAGAGGCTTATTTTCTTCCCTTTTCCAGATTCTCGAGTCTTCATCCATACCCTGGAGGGTGACTCCTTCGTGCAAGCTTCACACCCATGGCATACAACCCCTTCCCTTATATCAATGCACCCAGATCTTCCCAGAAATTCATTGTCTCCCTGTCCTGTATACTTTGTTTGTTATAGTTGTTTATTGCAGATGTATGTCTTACATTTGCGTGGTGCATTTATTTTAATAGGATTAAATGCTTATTTTATGTGATGCTTATGCTACTTTATTAGAAAACTGGGTGCTTAGAACAGAATCAGACACACGATCAGTGGGAGCAACATGGCTAAATTTAGCTTTTTCAAATGTCAAAGCTATTGATATTGCATCAAATTATTTCTATAGCAAATATTCAACCATCTGTAATCTGGCCCCAAAACCAAGAAAAAGTGCAAAGTCTCATTCACCCTTAACTTAGAGGGCTGAGAGGAAGAATTTAATTTTTACCCACCAGATAACCTGATAAGTCTACAGAATTTTGCAGAAAACACTACTTTTCTTATTTCTCATATAAAGGCCAGGTGGATTGGATAAAAAAGAAAGTGCTAGCACACTGCACTCAATGCCCTAGTTTTACATTGTTGGCTTCAGAACAAAGCCGTCTTGTAGGGTTCAGATTTACTCCATAACTGTTGCATGGAACCATTTTTTGAAAGAAAGAAATTGAAAACTTCAAATGTTTTCCCAAAACACAGTAAAACTTATACATGTATTTGAATGTCTTCATAAATATAATGTATAAGTAAATACATACTGTGTGTATTTATCTGAACTAGTTGTATATTATTATTTGAGCATATTGAGCTAAATATTTGTGCTTATTTGTAAATGTCAAAAATTCCTGTAAAAATAATTTATCCCTCTCACATTCCCATCATATTACTTTTCTGCTGATCTGTATTCACTCCAACTGTGTAAAAGCAAATGACTAGAGAAATTATTTCAATATTTTTTGGGTATGAATTTCTATATTTCAGTATTGTTTCCTGGGCTCATGTCACATGCTTAGCAATTGTGATATTCCAGAAGAATGTAATAACTGAGTATGCTATCAATTTTTTACTAAATTTTCATTTCATTTACAGAGTATAAATTAAATAATAATGTTTAAAATGGCATGATTATAATTGAGGTCAATTTTGTTTTTGAACATGTCTTATTCTTGCCAAACCTAATTTGTGTTATGACAGAAAAGATCAAGTTCATTTTAAAAAATTTGACAATTAGAAATTATTTGACAAATCTCATGAAGTAAATGAAAATACAATGATGAAGTAATTCATTGACAATTCACTCTTGTGAAATAGTAAGTTGTAAAAAAGTAACATTTATCTGTAATAAAGTTATTACAATTTAAGAATAAGAAAACATATTGACTCTAAGTTAACATTAGCCAAAACGATTCCTTCACTGCCATCAACAAGGCTTCAACACAATAATTAACTGATGATATTTGGATTCAGGAAGAAGACTTCTTAAGATATTTCAGAATCTAAGTACTACTAATATATATTGAATCCAAATTGAAATTTTGGGTTTGCAGCTTTAGTTTATTCTCAAAAAAAAAAAAAAAAATCACTGCCAGAAGTGGTACAAGAGAGTTCTTGGGCATCAAATGCAAAACGAAGGATGCAGAGGGCCAGGGATTTAGCTCAGTGGTTCTGGTGCCTGTCTTGCAAGCGCAAGGACCCGAGTTCGATCCCCGGTAACCACATACAGCACTGGATGTGGAGACTGATGCCCAGCAGCAACCAGTACCACATACCACAGTGCCGGGCGTGGTGGCTCACGCCTGCAATCCCAGCACTCGGGAGGCAGAGGCAGGAGGATTGCTGTGATGTGAGTTTGAGGCTGAGCTCAGGGCCAGCCTGAACCACAAAGCGAGACCCTGTCTCAAAAAAAAAAAAAGAAGAAGGGTGCACAGCATATTGACATAGAAGCGTGGAGTGGAATTTTCTTTAAATTACTCATGTCTCATCTTAAGATAAAGTGAAACATAGTTGAGAATTTTGTAACAAACTACCTGAAAAGCAACACAGGGAATTTACTAAAGAGATTTTTACTAAAGTATTGACTAGACTTCAACTTCTCTGCTATTACATTAAAATAAAATATGTTTGCCATTTGACAGAATGCCAATATTTGGTGCCTATGTAAAACACAGTCATCAAGACATGCATAAAATAGTTCTGGCTTTTATTTTTCTTAATTATTGTTGCTAATTTTTTTCCAGAAATACTGAGAATTCAGAAAATTCAAAATTATATATATATATACATAGATACATATATGCATATATATATATGTATATATGTTTAAAATAGCAGTTACATCATGACTCGATGAGCTCTTTTTCACTGAAACCATTAGAATCTTCTTAAACTAATTCCATTTTTTGTGTTGTATCTACTTTAAACTTTATACCATATGAGTTACCAGAAAACTTGAATTCATTGTATTCCTAATGATTTCTTTTAGTATTGTCCTTAAAAAATTCACATTATTTGGGGCTGGGGATATAGCTCAGTGGTTCCGGTATCTGTCTAGCAAGCACAAGGGCCCAGGTTAGATCCCTGGTAACCACATAACAATACTGGGCATGGAGACTCACCCCAGCAGCAACCAGTACCACATGCCACAGTGCCGGGCGTGGTGGCTCACGCCTGCAATCCCAGCACTCGGGAGGCAGAGGCAGGAGGATTGCTGTGATGTGAGTTGGAGGCTGAGCTCAGGGCCAGCCTGAATCACAAAGTGAGATCCTGTCTCAGAAAACCTTAAAAAAAAAAAAATCACATTATTGAAAACAAATTTACAGATTGATAAAAAATAATATGTTAAAAAATCATGCCATATGTTATTAATGTAATTTTTATAAAAAGTGGACT
>PVIR01046474.1:0-10266 GCA_004026965.1 Petromus typicus
CTTAGGTTCGGGGTGGCCACGTCCTTCTTACCTATCTTTGGCTCACTGGCCTTGACCTCTACTGAGGTGTTCGCAAGACTCTGTGTCAGCCATGGTGAGACGATGATAATGAACCTGTATAGGCTTGGCTTGAATAACCTCTATTTGTGACCTTATAAACACCATGAGTCTCTTGAAAACAAAGGGCCCAATGGCAGCCAGCAGGACTATGCTTATAAGGGGTCCTAACAAGGGGAGCAGATAAGGAAGCAAGCCATTTAATCCCGACCACAAGGGGTTATCAGCTAGTTCTTTTCTTCTCTTCTGTAGATCTTCTTGTAAGGTTTTTATTTTGTCTCAAACAATCCCAGACTTATTGGCGTAAAAGCAACACTTTTCCTGTAAAACTAAACACAAGCTGCCTTGTTTGGCAGTTAGTAAGTCAAGGACTCTCCTGTTTTGGAGAACTACTTCAGCTAGGGAATCTACTTGGTCTTGGAGGTCTTGAATGGTTCCAGACAATGTCTGAACATCATCGATAAGTTGTTTGGACAGCTTATGATATTGTGTAAGGGAGACACCTAGGCCGGCAGTCCTGGAGGCCACTGCCGTGGATATCCCCAAGCCGACCAGGAGGGGGATAAATTGTACCGTGCATTTATGGCGGGGGATTATAGTATCAAAAGTTGGTATGGGTATGGGCTGGTTTCCTAGGACAATGTCTATATCTGGCAGCAAGGAAGCAATAAGGCAAAGTCCAAGCCAGTTATGTGGAAGGTAGGTATGGGCCATATTATTTCCACATAAAAAGACAGTGTTGTTTGGTGCGCAGACCTGGCTATAATTATGGATTTGTGTACAATTTGTGACTGAGAAAAATCCTACGTCTAAAGAAACTTTAGAGGAGGGATTGGGAAAATTTTGAACACATTGTAAGACATCACCATCTTTTAGGGTGGGTTGTACAATAAATGGTGAGATCGGATGACAAATGGAAACATTTGAGAAAATAAAACTTTTAGTATACAATTTGACTGCTAGAGGGATAGGGCTCATCAGGGTTACTCACAGCCAGCAATCTTGGGCTAGCTGGGGATTGGAGTGGTTTAGTGAGTTAAAGGTAGAATATAGCAAGGAGAAACTCTTATTTTCTAAGTCTAATTTATGAGATCATGGCAAGGCCAAGTGCTGGTAAGAAAGCTCAGGGTATTGATCTTGTATAATCTTGTCAATAGTCTTTTGAACTTTAATTTGCTGGATGTGATCTTGTGGGCCTTCAAACTCAGCTGGGCCGAACAATCACTTGGCAGCAGTGGTAAGGTGGCTAGTGAAGTCAGGGTAGGGTTCATCTGGTTTTTGCCTAATGTCTGCTAGAGACATTGAGGCAGTGCCTTTTTTGGGGGAGTCTTCTCCAGGCTCTGACAGCTGTGTTCTGTATTTGTGCGAAGAGCCCTGGGGCATAAAGCCTTTGGGCCTCGTTGGTATCATAAGGTTCATTACCACTGAGCATATTAAACGTCCAATCGGCATTTTGATTTGCTTCCGCATTATGGTGGGCAGTATCTCTGTAGTTTTCAGCAAATTCTGATTTCCAGACTACAAAGTCTCCTCCAGAAAGTGTGGCATGAGCCAGTTAACACCAGTCATTAGGGGTTAACCAAAGGTCACTTAAATTTTCGAGTATAGAAAGGGTGAAGGGCGAGACAGAGCCATACTGGGTAACGGCAGTTTTAAGTTCTTTTAATGTCATGAAGCCTAAACGTCAGTATTCTCTAATCGGTTGAGGGGGATTAAACTGTCCATTAGTTAAGAGATCAATCGGCGGGAAGAGTTTGGTCACAGGAAAAAGTTCATGTTTGGGTGAAAAAGAAAGCACAGAAGATAGTTTTTGAGGCAGCGATCTAGGAGGCGCTGAATAAATGCCACGAGCACGAAGGTTTTCTTTCCAGGGTAAAGCCTGGAGGTTTAACTCTTGTATCTGTGAAAGAGCATCTCAGCGCTGTACCAACTGAAGTGTGGCCTCGTTGACTTGGGCGGTAAGCAAATCAGTCGGAGGGAGGCCAGAGGCAACAGGAAAACAGTCAGGGTTTTTGGGGGGAGTGCAAGAGGAAGCACAAAGGGAGGGGCTCTCGTATGGAGGCAGTAAAGATGGCGGCGGAGGTGGAGCTAAAGGAGATGGCGGGAAAGAAGAGGAAGAAGGCAAAGAAGATGGCGGTGCATCTGAAAGAGTTTCAGTCTGAACTTTTGCAGTCTGATAGGTGGTCAGTGAAGGATACAGGGGGCAGGAGGGGGCTTTGTAGCCAGAGCCTCAGAACCAGCATCAATTACTTTGCCACTGGATTTTTTAGGGGCTTATACCTTCTTTTTGGGGGGACTGAGCTGTTTTGTTTTACACTCTTTCTCTTCATCGCTATGGAGGGATATAAGGTCTGTTTCTTCTTGTTTGAGGGTAGGGGAAGAGGCGTGACTGGCAGCCACAGAGGGGGGCTGACTCTTATCTTTTTCAGTTTTAAGGTAGGCATAACTCTCTTTTAAAAGACGTCTAACATCAGGGGGAATGGAGCGGACAGTTAAAATTTCATTAATGAGATTCCAATAAGAAAAAGAGGTAATTGGAACCTTTTCTGGCCTCAAAACATGGTAATAGTCATTAAGACTGTCACCGACACGTTTCCAGCATTTTTCATTGATAGTTCCCTCTTCTGGTAACCATGGGCAGACTTCTCTCATGTATTGAAAAAGTTTTATCAAATCTTTTTTGCAAACCCTTACTCCTCGTGTCCTAAGTGAATCTTTAAAACCAACAATGAATCTTTCTTGTGAGCTAATTTCCTGTCCCATTGTGAACACTGTACCACTTACCTCAACCTTTTCACAGGTTAGGCGATCCCGCGACAGCTATCTCCTCAGCCCTTTTGCAGGGCGCGCAACCCCGCGACGGCTATTTATCTATCAGCTGCTCAGCTCTTTCAGTTATATGTCAGTCAGCGTCCCCTCACAGATTTTGCCTTTCCTCGGCCGCATGTTGAGCGCCACTTGCCCCGGCCCACGGGGTTAACAACGTGGGTACCTAGGGGGGAGAGTGGGAGAAAATAGGACAGGAGGGACATGAGAAATGGAGACAAGACAGGAGTCTGATCAAGTCTCATTTATTGAAGCCCAGCAGAGCGTTTATATAGTATCCAGTAACAGGAAGGAGTCAAGGTATATGAGGTAGCCCGGGATAGGACGATTCTGACGGCGGAAGAGGAAGGGCGGGATTTCATCCTGCTCATAAGGAAGGCATGGCACTCAGAGAATGCGGAAGTCTCCAGGTGGATGTGACTCAAACGTCCTCACTCATGGCTCCCTACAATTTTGAGTCTCATTTTTCTCATTCCCCTGCCCTCCCTTTAACCCCCAAATACATAAGCTTTGTTTCTTTTTCCATTTTACCATCCAACTTTTTATTTCTTTTCTTTGCTCTCTCCTGCACCCACTTAGCTCCTCTTTCCCTTTGAACATTTCTTCCTATTTCACAATGAGGTTAACTTTTTTGGATTCCACATTTATCTTTCAGGGCCTTGCGGTACTAGTTTCTTTTCTCTTATTGCTGAGACAAAATATCCAAAACCCCAAATTAAAAAGGAAGGGTTTTCTTTTTTTTGGGGGGGGTGCTTATAGTTCATAAAGGCTTCAGTTTATAATCTGCTGTCTCCAAGACAGGGACTGCAAAGAAGCATCACAAAGGAGAAAGAACATGGCACGCACAAGGCAGCAAAGAGAACCGGCGAGTTTAACAGCATCTTTCTGCCCCTTTTATCTTATTCAGACCACAGGGATTAGGGCGGTGCCAAACCAATCACTACTGTGCAGTGGTTTAGCAGTCACACACCCTTAACCCCAGCAGTACACATTCCAGATTCAACTACCTCAGAAAAAGAAAGTCCCACCTCACCTGCCCGAGCCGTTGGGGAACATCTAAACACAATACAAAAACAATAACAAAACAAACAAAATCAAACAAAAACTGGCTTATTACACTTGCCATAAAATTTTGACTTCTGTCAGTGTTTTTGTTAGCGACAGAATTTCATTATTCTTTACAGCAAGAGTATCCTATTGTGTGTCCCTGTCTCTCACATTTTCCTTATCTCCCCATTGATGGGCCCTTGCTCTCATTTCTCAGCTATTGTGAACAGTGCTGCCATTACACAGGACAGGAGGTGTTTCTTCGACAGACTGACTGTTTTCCTAGAATGTACACCCTGTGGTGGGCCAGCAGAATCCCCGTGTGGCCGTTCTTCCTTTAGAGGAACTTTAATACCGCTTTTGTTAAAGACTGCATTGATTTCCATTCCCATCCACAGTGAGGAGAGGTTCTCTTTTCTCTATTGCCTTGCCAGAACCATTATCTTTATTGTTCTGATAATAGTCATTCTTACTGGGGTGAGGTGATACCACATTGTGGTAATTTTATTTCAAAAGTCATGAATAATCAAAAAATAAAATTGAGGAACTCTGGCAGAGACCTGTCAAACAGTGGGGCCTCGAGATGCTCCTGCTCCTGGCTGGGCTGGCCCGGGGTCTCTGGACTGAGGCAGCAGCGGTGCCTGTTAGTCTTGGGTGGCCAAGGCTGTGGCCAGGGTGGGCGGCTGCCAACTTCCTGCAGTGACCTATGGAAGCAATCCTTTGGCTGAGATGGGCCGGAAGACACAGCACACAGCGAATAAAGAGAGTCAGTGCTCTATCCATTCAATCATTTAATTCCTACTGAACACTTAGATGATGCTTGGTTTGCAGGATCTACTGAGGACAAGGAAGTCAGGGAGGATTTTAGTGAAAGTCTTAGAGGACATGCTGGAGAACATGCTCAGTGACAAGGTTCCAGGCTAGGATCTGCAGCTAAATACTGTTTCCCTGTTTGGACAGCAGTGATCCCACTTTCCAGAGGTCTTGTTCAAAAAACATGAACTACTATTCTTGTTGAACTCTTTTTTTTTTTTTTTTTTTTTTTTTTTTTTGAGACAGGGTCTCACTTTGTAGTTCAGGCTGGCCCTGAGCTCAGCCTCAAACTCACATCACAGCAATCCTCCTGCCTCTGCCTCCCGAGTGCTGGGATTACAGGCATGAGCCACCATGCCCGGCACTGTGGTATGTGGTATTGATTGCTGCTGGGCATGAGTCCACACCCAGTATTGCATGTGGTTACCAGGGATCAAACCTGGGCCCTTGCGCTTGCAAGACAGGCACTGGAATCACTGAGCTAACTCCTTGGCCCTTTGTTGAACTCTTTTTAATTGAAGTTCTACTTGGATACAGAGAGGAGGAGTCGATAATGTCTTGAGGTTCCTTCTAATCGCTAGGAAGAAGATAGTTAATGTTTGTTTAGTGCTCTAAAGCTTAGTGGGAGTGGTCATACTTCAACTCACTTCATTTTCACAACAGCCCTTGAGTTGTTGGTCTTGCCCATATCATGGATGGAGTTGTTAAAGTGGCAATGATACCTTGGATAAGGAGAATTGATTTTACCTAACAAATTTAAGGAACAAAGTAGAAGACAGCTTAGCAAGATCACCAAGGAAGTTGCCATATTTAATGGTGTAAGTGAAAGTAAGAAGTTTTTAACGAAGCACTACGGCCAAGCGTGCAAATGCTGCTCCATTAAATAGCATGTGAACACACAGATGTGCACACACAGACACACACACAAACACACAGCATCTGGGAAGACTGTATATAATCCTGAGGCAGGGGTGAAACAACCAAAAAATTTTCAGATTAAAGAGGAAGTTTGTCCGTCACTGAAACCTGAGTGTCACATGGAAAACAGAAGGCGCAGCCAACATACTGGACAAATTAAAGTGGTACCTCAAGGATCAGTGACTAAAGCCTTTCTTCAGTGTCATCTTGTCTTGAAATGAAGGATGACAATGAGTCAGATTCCAGGCAAGAGTATAGTAATCAGAGAGAAACCAGTGTGTGGCCTCTTGATTAAATTGTCTGCTTTTTTTCAGAGACTAGTGTTCATATGAAAGAAAAGAAAAATGAAGCTCTGACAGAATGTAACATTAAGACTTAGCAGCCCATTGTTTTAAGTTTTAAGATAAGGACAAAGATGAACAGAATGATTCCATTTCAGGCAAAATAGATGAGACTGCTGAAGAAAGGAAGGCAAAGGAAAAATTTAAATAAAAATCAAGAAGATAGTAAAATTATCCCATGAAGATGACTAAATCATTGAAGATCTTGGATCTTCTGCTGGTATTTCTTGTGATCCTGCATATCTTTTTTTTTTTTTAGGTTTTTTGAGACGAGGTCTCGCTTTGTGGTTCAGGCTGGCCCTGAGCTCAGCCTCAAATTCACATCACAGCAATCCTCCTGCCTCTGCCTTCCAAGTGCTGGGATTACAGGCATGAGCCACCATGCCCGGCACTGTGGTATGTGGTACTGGTTGCTGCTGGGGTGAGTCTCCATACCCAGTATTGTTATGTGGTTACCGGGTTCGAACCCAGGCCCTTGCGCTTGCAAGACAGGCACTGGAACCACTGAGCTATATCCCCAGCCCTGATCCTACATATCTTGAGGGTTTATTAATTATGTGGCAGTGACTGACTGTAAATTGGAACTGAATACCATAGATGTTCATAAAGCCCATCACTCCTTCAAAGAAATGAAATGGAGCCTTTGAGTTATTGTGATGACACAGAGTCTAATGATACATAGTTAAAGAGTACCAAGTTCATTAAATCAAAATTGCAGGTGGCTGATGCAAGTGCTTTTGAACCAGAGACAATATTTTAGAAATTAAAATATGTTCCAGCTGCAGTCACTGCCATAAGCTGGGGCAGCAGGGACAGGCAGCAAAAGGTGTGTGGAAGAAGAGTGTGAACGCCCAGCCTTGAGCACTGTGAGAAAGAAGCTGAAATGAAAAGACCCAAGAAGAACCTCCAACATCATCAGAAGCAGCAGCAGCAGATGTTTTCTTTGGGTGAACCGCCATCATTCATTCCAGACAACACAGCTGCTACCAAAAGAGAAGGTTCACATCACAGCTCCTCATGTGGGGGCTCTCAGCAGGTGGTGAGGGTTTTGCAAAAACCATAGGGCAGTAGGTAGGTGTGAGTGTGTGTGTGTGTGTGTGTGTGTGTGTGTGTGTGTGTGTGTGCATGTGTGCACATGTGAGTACTGTGTACATTGAAGAGAAATTGTGCTTCTGGAGGGTGGGATTAGTCTGAGAACTTTTTATAAGAAGAAATTATTTAATATACAAAGACTCTGGCAAAAATCACAAAAACAGGGGCCAAGGATTTAGCTCAGTGGTTCCAGCATCTGCCTTGCAAGTGCAAGGTCCCAAGTTCGAACCCCGGAACCACATACTACAATGCCAAGTGTAGTGGCTCATGCCTGTGATTCCAGCACTCAGGAGGCAGAGGCAAGAGGATTGCTGTGAGTTTGAGGCCAGCCTGGGCTACATAATAAGTTCAGGGCCAGCCTGAACTACAAAAAGAAAGCTAAAAAATATTCATAAAAACATGTATCAGTCCTGGGTAATAATAGAAAGATGGGTGGGGCTGGGGATTTAGCTCAGTGGTACCACCACCTGCCTTGTGAGCACAAGGTTGTGAGTTTGAGTTTCATCCCCTAATACTGAAAAAAAGAAAAGAAAAAGAAAAAGAAAAAAAGAAAGAAAGAAAAATGGAGCTACTGAACTTATGAATATGTCAACTTATTGTCTTTTTAAAAGGATAGTCTGCAGCCAAAAATGTAGCTCAGTGGCTCCTCACCTGCCTTGCAAGCACATGGTCATGAGTTTGATCCCCAGTACTGCCAAAAATGAAAATAAATAAGCAAGAATAAAAAATAAAAGGATAGTCCAATCAACAGCTGGCATAATGGAAATGTGTTATCACTGTAATGAAATAGAGAGTGTAATTTAGTCATTGTACTCTAAAACAAAACTAGTCTTTTTGCAAGTGAGAAAACTGTTATGCTGTTTTAGAACTGTTGGTTGTATAGCATTTTATTTGGCTTGAGAAAACTAGCCAAAAAATATAAAAGTGATAATGGAAATTCTGTTTTTCTTTTGAGGATTTTTTCAGAAGATGTACATTAAAGACTATCATCCTGAAACTGTCATATTGACCTTGTAATAAAGATTAGCTTCTAAAATAACTGTTCAGTACCCTGAGAGAATTTGTGTGTAACATGACTTAAAGAGAAAATACACAGATTTTGGGAAACGTTTCAGTCAGTCTAAGAATTTCTTGTTACTTTGACTCTTTCAAACTTTTATAGATGATTTTAGCATTGCTTCTCATTATTTTTTAGGATTCCACCTTTAGTAGTTTTAGAATATTTTCTTCCCATTCCCCATGTTTTTTTTTTTTATTTCCTAGCTTTTCTAAAAAAAAGAAAATGAGATGAAGTGGAGAGTGCATCTACAAGATTGTCCTGATCCGGTGTTCATATTGCTGTTGAAGCTGCTACCAACCCTGATAAAATTAAAAACAAATACACTTGAACACTCTTATCTTCACTCCTGAACATTAATACTGGAGTGAATTTTACCAGCATTATTAAATTCCATAAGAAACAAACTCAAAATTTAGAGGAAGAAAAAAATTAAGGAAATAGTTCTATTCATAACACTATCAAAAAGTTGAAAATGTTTAGGAATATATTTACAAAATATGTGCAGGACTAGTACATGGAAAAACATGAAATAGTCTGGAGAGAAATGAAACAAGACTTAAACAGCGACACATTTCATTTTTATTTTTTTTTAGTACCAGAGATCAAACTTGGAACCTTGCACATACAAGGCAGGTGTAGTGCTGCTGAGATGCATCCTCGACCCTAATGTATTTCATATTTATGCTTTGGAAAGGCTTAATATTAAGCTGGCAGTTCCACCCAAGTTACTCAACTGATTCAGTGCAATTGTTATAAAAACTCTAGCTGGAAAAAAAAATTTAGCAAGTTTTTAAAAATAGAAATTAGCAAGCAGATCCTAAAACTCACAGAAAAACAAAAGACCAAAAATAGCCAAAATTACTTTTTTAAAAAAGTAAAACCCAACTTGAGATTTATGTAAGACTCTAGTAAACAAAACAAAATAATGTGGTATTAGCAAAAGGATAAGAGATCTGCAAACAGAATGGAGAATCTAGAAATAAGCCTATATATTATACACATTGTTAGTATGTTTTTGATATAGATTCCAAGTTTAATCCAACTAGGTCAGAATTATCTTTCAATAAATGTTGCTGGGTACTGCATATATAATGTGAGAAAAAGAACTTGCTCTTGCTGTAGTCTCTTTTCGTACTCAATGAGCAAAAACTTACTCAGGACAAATTATGGACCTACAGGAAAGAGCTGAAACTTTCTAAACCTTCTACAAGAAGGTTGTGAACCAAAATTGGGCAAAAATCTCTCATTTATGATACCATAAGCGTTTTCCACAAAATAAAAAGTTGACAAATGGAGCTGATCCAACTGAAAATTTTTGTTTTTCAAAAACATTGGGCATTGTGGTACATGTTCATAATCCCAGTACTCAAGGCTGAGGCAGAAAGATTACCGAAGTTTGAGGCCAGCTTGGGCTACATAGCAAGACCCTATCTTAAAAAATAAAACAAAAAGACAACAGTAAGAAGATGACCTCACAAATCATACACTGGGTGAAAACATGTAAAACATACATGTGATAACTGAATTATATATATGAAATATGAATTTTTAAAAGTTTTACAATTCAATAATAAGAGAAACAGCCCAGTAATGAGCAAAGTATTACAATAGATAGTTCACCAAAGATATATAACTTGCCAATAAACACATACAGGTCATCACTAGGGAAGTGCAAATTAGAACCACAATAAGATGCTGTAACACATGTACTAGAAAGCCAAAATCAAAAGACTAAGAGTGTAAGTGTTGGAGAAGATGCTTTTGAAAGAATTCAGATGAAAGGCAGCAATGAGCAATGTGAACAATGTCGCCTTATCTTGTTGGGTAATCTCCCAGTGGTATCAGGGCCCAGTGGTAGGCCATGACTTTTAAAATGAAGGAATTAGAGGCACTAACTCTTCTTTAAAAGTTTTGGGCCGGGGATATAGCTCAGTGGTTTGGGTGCCTGTTTTGCAAGCGCAAGGACCCGGGTTCAATCCCTGGTAACCACATAACAATACTGGGTGTGGAGACTACTCCCAGGAGCAACCAGTACCACATACCACAGTGCCGGGAGTGGTGGCTCATGCCTGTAATCCCAGTACTCGAGAGGCAGAGGCAGAGGCAGGAGGA
>PVIR01046475.1:0-10244 GCA_004026965.1 Petromus typicus
TCAAAGGCCTATGTGGTCTTAGGTATGGGCTTTTTAAAAATTATCCATGATGAGTTTAATACTTCCTAGACTTTCCACTGCCACATAGTGAATTTAACAGATGACTTAGAGCCATGGAGTGCGGGTCAACTTTAAATATTAGCTAAATATTTAAGAAGAATGCTATACCATGCATTCAGAATGTAATGAAGATATCCTAGAGTCAGTATTTTCATATAAATAATTTTTCTCTACACTTAATTTGAGTTAAATTATTTGTATATTACTTTTGGAAGGCAACTGAATCATAGAGATGATATACCTGACTTGGTTTTAGAAAATGAGATAAAATTGGCAGAGGTGCGTCACTGGGGGGCATGACCTGAAAGGCTATGCCTTTTAGAGTCCTCACTTTTCTTTCTGCTTCCCGAACATAACACCATGAGTATCGCTCCTTTGTCAGACCATTCCATTATGGTATTTCTGTCTTGGAGCCAGGTGATTAGCACCATGAATTTTTAACTATGAGTCAAAAATAAATGCCTCATTCTTTAATTTGTGGGTGTGAGGTATTGTGTCTTAGTGACAAAAAATTAGTGCCACCAATGTCAACATAGCCATAACTTAATTCTTGAAAATTCCTGATGAAATTGTCCTTTAATTTATAACTATTTCATTTTATTATATAATACCATTAATACATTCAAATTTTTTCCTTTATGTTCACCCCTTCCATGTTCATTATTTTAGAGAAAGTATTGTCCATGAATATAAGTATTTTTCTTTTGAATTCACTATAATCTTATAAGCATAATCAAATCTAATATACTATATTTTAGAATAAGTTATGAAATATCATCTGACCAGTATTCTTTAGTGCTTAATAAATGTATGTATTCTATTTCATTAATTTTTTTGCTAAGTTTAATATTTATTTTGGATTTCCATTTCATGCTGTGATTCATGAACCTAGCTTGCTCTACATTGCACTTTGTTTTGTAGTGTGTGAGATCAAACTTGGGCCCTTGTGCTTGCCAGGTAGGCCGGATACCACTTGAAACTAAATCCTCAGCCTTTATATTACAAGCTTGATAGAGCACTGAAAATATGTAGCTGGTATCTAGCATTTCCTTCTTTTCCTCTGGCTCACTATCCTATACAGTTTATTTCTGCTATAAATTCTGAGCTATTGTATGGCCCCATGGTCAACAACAAGGTCTCTTTTGGTCTCTTGGCAACACAGAAAGAGCACTTGCTTTGTGGTTATGCAAACTTATCTCCTGAGAATGGTTACTACATTACATTTTGTTACAAATTGTTTCTTTATCATGAGTAGAATCATCTAGGGAAAAGAGCAACTTTTCTAGCGCAGAAAAAGTGAAGAGGCAAAAGTGCAATCAGATTCTAAGAGCTTTTTGTGAGCAAAAATTCAAAGCAAAGTGGAATGGTTGAGAAAATCATCCCAGAACACTCAAATGAGGGAGAGAAGTCACAGGAGGTCTTTGTACTGAGCATCGAGAGAGCTTGAATCAGTGAGTGAAAGTTAAGCCAGCTCCATCCTGTTGTTCTATATTTTGCTTGGGTTGGTATCCTCTAAATTATATTTTCTTAAAACTATTTGGCTTAGTGACTTTCAGTACTTGTAAGAAATTGGAAAGAACAGTGCAGGAGGTGGTTTTGCTTCCGCCTCCTGCTAATATTTCTTAGAAGTAGCAGACAGCTGCAGCTCTAACATGCTTAGTACCAGTGTAGTTCTATCCCCTCTGATGTACCAACAGTCACCATGTGACTCCTCCGGGTAATGACACTACCATCCAGGACACACTTTTATTTCCACTGAGTTCACATCATGGATTCTTCTTCAATCAAGTATGAGGCTATTTCACCTTCTGAGACATTTTAACTCTAGACCTCCAGAACCTGTTCATTTGTAACACCAAATCCTCTGCTTCACACTCATGTGTAGACACTACCTTCAGTTGTAAATATGCAAGTTTACTTAACATTTCATGGTTGTGTTTTTTTTTTTTTTTTTTGGAATATCCACACATAACTGATTTTCTGTATTAAACCCTTTCTTTTTGAAATAACTGATACTACTTTTGATATTTTAGTTTAGTTCTAACAATTCGAGCTAATGATATACAAGGAGATAATATTAAGCAGTAAGCGAGGGTAAACACTTTAGACTTCCTCCATAATGTATGTGAGACATAAAATTCACAGCATGAAATGGAGTAAAGTAGTGCTATAGTGGAGTTTTATAAAAGAGGGAAGGGAGAGAAAAATATAGGACTGATTCAAGGGGAAGTCAGCAGAGTCTAAAAGAGAGATTTATAAAGACATATGTGCAGGTGATATTTGGAGTCCAGGTTTATATAATTCATAATATGTCACTTTTTTTTGAGACAGGGTCTTACGTTGTATTTCAGGCTGGCTCTAAGCTCACTATGTAGCCAAGGTAAGCTTGGAACTCACAGAAATCCTCCTGCCTCTGCCTCCCGAGTGCTGGGATTACAGGCATGAGCCACCATGCCCAGCACTGTGGTACGTGGTACTGATTGCTGTGTTGGGTCCAGAAATATCCACTCTGAAATAAGTCCAAACTCGTATGCAAGTACAAAGGCAGTTTATTGACACAGCATGCTGTGGGTCTGCTGAGCAAAGTCAGAGACCCCGAAATCGGGCAGGCTTGTCTCTTTTATAGTGTTGGCAGATTACATGAGTTTCTTTCCCTTTCCCTCCCCCTTTCCCATTCATGTGCATCCTTTTTGTGAGTTGGAACACAGGAGATAGGACAAGGTGGGGCAAGGTGTAACAAGGTCAGGACAAGAGTACAAGGTCGCTGTGGCTTTTACTTGGGACAGAGAGCAAATAACAGAATGGAGGCTGGGCTTCAAGATGGAGTCACTTAGGCCCTTCAGCTGGTGGGTGAGAGCCTGGTATTGTGTTATGTGGATATTGGGGATCAAATCCAGGTCCTTGCACTTGCTGCCTTGCACCAGAACCACTGAGCTAAATCCTCAGCCCATAATATGTCACTTTATATCTCTTAGTAATTCTTTTTTTTTCCTTTTTTGAGGGAGGCAGCATCAGGATTTGAACTTGGACTCTTACGCTTCCAAGATAGGTGTAGTTTCACTTGAGCTAAACTCTCACCCCTGATTCTTACTAAATCATTTTTTAAGCAGTGAAGATTTTTTGAAGAACTAGATATTGTTTTAAATAAGGATTCAGAAACAAGTGCCTGATGAGCTGTCTTGCCTTCATCTAAAGTCAGACTTGCTAATCCTGGAAGTTCATGAGAGCTATCTCCTGACTTTAATTGTAAATTGTCTGTGTAATGTTCAAGGGTATCCTTGAACATCTGTCTTAATATATAAGGCCATTCTGTTAGAATACATATCTACTTTTTTTTTTTTTTTTTTTTAGATAGAGTCTCCCTTTGTAGTTCAGGCTGGCCCTGAGCTCAGCCTCAAACTCACATCACAGCAATCCTCCTGCCTCTGCCTCTCAAATGCTGGGATTACAGGTGTGAGCCACCACACCCAGCATTGTGATATGTGGTATTGATTGCTGCTAGGCATGAGTCCCCACACCCTGTATTGTATGTAGTTACCTGAGGATTGAACCTGGGCCCTTGTGCTTGCAAGACAGGCTCTGGAACCACTGAGCTAAATCCCCAGCCCATATCTACTCTTTGTGACAGCAGTTCCATAATCCTGCCTTGCTTTTGCCCCTCTTTTCTTTCCTATGATGCACTTAAAAGTGATATTACCATCCATAATGTGTTACCATATCCACTTGGTACACCCCATGCATTCTTTAATCAACTGCACTATCACATTTACCATTTTCATAATAGATAGTTATAGATAGAAAAATCCAACTACCAGTTTAGTATTTTTAGCTGAGTTTACACCTAAAATTCAAGTTCAGATGGATCCACAGCTCAGCTAGAATAAGTGGCTTAGGTAGAAACCCTTAAGGAACTTTTCTCTCTTGCTAATAGAAAGTTCAAATCTCAAAATCTTGTGGCTCTTCTGTAAATTACAAGCTCAGAGCAGCAATAAATCAGCTGTGTCTGTATCTGCCCTCGTGTGCATTATGTATAGAGGAACAGAGAAAATGGGAAGTTCACTTGTAATTTACAGGAGGGTGTAGCCAATGTCAAAATAATTCTTTGGTCATATGGGGAAAAAAAATAAGAGGAAGGAAAAAATGGCCAAGAGAATCGTTCTGACTTTCACGACCCTGATTCCACCTACTTATCAATCTGCTTACAGCTGAGTCCAGTAATAGTGTCTGCAACTCTTGGAAAGGAAAAAGATTTCAAAGCAATTGTTCAAACCCTAAAAGTCTATCTTTTTCACAGCAGCCACATGCCTCAGTCTTCTGCTATTAAAGACAAACACTTGTGGCTTGTACTCTCAATTTTAAAAAGTTGCAGTCTTTGTGAAGGATCCTAGGATGCTATTTTGGGAGCACTAACTAAGGAAACAGGTGCTAAGAGTTGCATATCAGTTTTACTCATCAGTAGAAAAATCATTTTAATTGAGTGTCAACTTCTCCACAAAATGTGGGTGATAATATATACTTTCTGTTATATTCTAAAGTGTGAGTGAAGTAACATTTTAAAATAGCAGCTAACAGTATAAACAATTAATAAATTACTGTTTTATTTTATGGGATATCAGTTAATTTCCCTTTCATGAGACAATTTGATTAACTAGGACCTTAAGGTAAGCAACAAGTCCAAGAAAAAAATAATTGGATGGGTGCATAAATTAATTTTAGTTTACTTTCCATTACCTTCTTGTGCTATCCACAGCAAGCCAAGTTCCAGAAATAGAGAAAAAGGCATATGATTAATGTCTGTGACAGGTGAACTTGATATCCATTGATGAGTTCTTCCCTTGATGGGGAAGGACACCAGGAGCACGATCGTGGACAGACAATTATACTACCAGCTGATGGCTGGTAGTCAATCTCTAGCTGATGGCTGGAAGCTGTGAAACAGCCACCAGTTGGTGACTGGTGAGTATCAGTTAAATAACTGACAGGCTGACAATCAATGGCTGAAAGTAATCTTTATTAGAATCATACAGGCTTCTACAATGTACATGTGGAGGTTGGGCCATAATAGCCTTGGGAAAAGAAGAGGGAAGGTTAAGTGAATATATGTAAACATTCTAAGCAGACGATACAAAAACATTCTGTGACCAAGTAACCAGAGGACTGAGAGCACCATGACCCACGCATCTCCACAAGCCACTTTTGGCTGAGGTCCTGGCATCCCAGGGATAAGTGTGCAGCCTCCCCAAGTCCTTGAGTAACCCTAACACCCCTTAACAAGTAAAGTCTGTGCGTGAGGGATCTAGCTTCTTCCCACTTTGCTCCACCTGCTGAAAAGGATAAACTCTGCTGAAGGAACTGGTAGATGTGAAAGAAAATACTGTGGAACACACTAAATAGATCAGAAAGCCTTTATCTGCAAATATATTTTGAAGAGAAAAACAATGTGAAGTGAGATTTCTATTATATCCTTGCACTTGCTCCCACACAAATGAGAGAGAATTAAAATTTCTATCTCAAGGTCTTCCCTCAACTGAGTATAAAGTCTTGCAAGTCATAAGCAGAATAGGGGTTCAAGGTTCTTTATACAGAATTTCCTGTTTAATGAATGTTTAGTGAAATACATTTAGATTAGCTTGCCTTTCCTGGCCAATGTGTGCAAATTATCAGTCTTCTCTTTAATCTGTGTACTAGGGATATCTTCAAGCCAGGCTGACCAAATTTAGCTTTGTCTGTAATACCTAAAAACCAGGAAAAAAATCATCTACAAAGTCAATAGAAACACAGAAATGAATAACTAGTGTGCCTTTTTCTTATATAAATATTTAATGGATGTATTCTATGCACCAAGCATTGTAACAGATATTGTATCTTAGAAACATTATCTCATTGAAAATTTCGATTTAACTATATTAAATAATAAGATTTTAAAAAGAAATGCAGAAAGAGGACCATCTAGAGCAAGAGCTTCACTGGTCCCTGGAACAGAGTGTTAGGATAATGCCCTACTTTACAGCTTTAGATTCTATAATTTAGCTAGATTATATTTTCCAGAGCCTAGCATTTCTCCAGACAAATGCACTTTCTGATAATTGCCACTCATTATTTCTCACTAAGTTGAAAAATCTTTAATCACAATAATTCATGTTGAATGCTCCTCTAAAATTTATATCTGGATATATGTATGTGTATATGTATATATATATATGTATGTATGTATATATATATCATGTCAAAACATGAACATCTTGCTTGGTTGCTCGATCATTTGCACCTTGAGAGTTTTTCCCCCATTTGTTGTGCCTCACAGCAGTTTGGAAGGAGCCAGTTGCACGTTACTGCTGTGGCAGGGGGATTGTTTTTTCCACCACTCTGCGAAGAGCTGATTTGAACTCTTTATTTCTCAAGCTGTAAATCATTGGGTTGAACAGTGGAGTTAAGATAGTGTAGGATACTGAGAGCAGAACATCCTGGCTTGAGGAATAATTTACTTTAGGCCTCAGGTAGATAAAAGAAGCACAACCATAGTGGACAATGACAACAATGAGATGGGAGGCGCAGGTGGAGAAAGCTTTGTACCTGCCTAGTGTGGAAGGAAACTGCAGGATGGCAGAGATGATGTGAACATAGGATACCAAGATCAACAACAGAGGGATCACCAGCACCAAGGTGCAGAGCAGGAAGATGACTATCTGACTGAGGGAAGACTGCTGAGAGGCCAGTTTGAGGACAGGTGAGATGTCACAGAAGAAGTGATGGAGCTGGTTGGAGGAGTGGAAAGGCAGGTGAAACACCAAGGAGGTGATGGCCTGTGCCACCATGAAGCCACAGGCCCAGGCAGCAGCCACTAGTCCCATGCATACGCCGTGTCCCATGAGCACTGAGTAGCGCAGGGGGTTACAGATGGCCACGTAGCGATCATAGCCCATGGCTGCCAGCAGGAAGGAGTGAGAGCAGCCGAGGAAGAGGAAGGTGAACATCTGGATGGCGCAGCCCAGGAAGGAGATGGTCTTCTTCCGAGAAAGCAGGTCAACTAGCATCTTGGGTACAATGACGAAGGTGTAGCAAGTCTCAGAGCAGGAGAGGACAGAGAGGAAGAAGTACATGGGGGTGTGGAGGGCTCTGTCCAGGACAATTGTGCAAATGATGATGGCATTGGTGCCCAGGGTGAACAGGTAGACGAGCAGGAAGATGCCAAACAGCAGCTGCTGCAGCCCTGCCAGAGAGGAGAAGCCAAGGAAGATGAACTCTCTCACCACCGTCTCATTGGCCCTCTCCATAGAGAGCACATCATCAGGAAGCAGTCCAGAAAAATGGAGGATGTACAGCCCAAAGATGTCCCTGAAAATTAGGACCACAGCAAACTGATCATTGCAAAGCACACATTCTCAGATGTGAAATTCAAATTCATGTTCCTTTGCCTTCCTTGTTTAAAAACATGAAGCATCTAAAACAAAGCAAATGCACATCAGACTTTGAATTCACACAACAATTCTTAATACCACAGTGAAAACATTCCTGAAAATTTGTGTTCAATCATATCTTTGCCCATATTCCCATAATGAGGCTGGTATATAGATTTTTTAACTTCTCTCTTTAAATATACTGCTTGTCCATTCGGTTTTCCATCCTCCACACTCCCTCAATGAAGTCTTTACCACAGTTGCAGCATAAAAGCATCCAGAATTATTACACTTGGGGATAATCCAATTAATCAATTGTTTTTGTCTTCCTTCTCCTCCTGCTGAATTTTAGTACTCTGGGCTTACAATTTTTTCCTATCTGAGTTCCCTTACTGCCCAGTGAAACTGTTTAGTTCTACTTTCTCATGTTATCATCATGCTTACTGTTGTTTCTCTGTCTCTTGTCCTCTAAAGGCTGGGGCTGTTTGCCTTCTTTCCACTCCTCTGTCCTGAGATGGAATGTTCGCTATGCTTCATCACTTACGCCCCCTACAGTGAGAACATCAGCCTTTCTTCACGACTTCCATCCCATCTGACCTTCCCACATCACATCAATGTGTCTTTCTCTCCATTCCTGCTCAATCTTTTGAGACATATATTATGTTACATTACTCTTCTCCTCAAAGTTTTACTCATGGATTCTGTGTGAACTTCAAATTCTTCATGGTTGTCACCATCTTTTGTTTGGGAAACCAGAGGATTTCCAGTGTTGCTCAGTAGACCTGTATGGAATGTATTATTATTAGGAAAAGAAATGTTGTCTTTGTTTGTTTCTACTGTCTTTTTCAGTTAGTTATTACTCACCTCATTTGCACTTCCAGTTATTTTATGTTTATCCTCAGCTTCATTTAAGCCCATACTTTATGGGAGCTTTTCTGGTTCTTCCTAATAAGTGAAATTGTTTCTTCCGTAGAACTCGCATGAGACATCCAGGGATAGTTTCATGTGACTTTTACCTAATTTTGAAATATTGTATTGAATTATCCTCCTGTCTAAATTCTGAATTATATTTGGCAATCTTGAGGGAAAGATGTGAATTTTATGCATTTTAACCGTCACTTCTTCTCAGGTTTTAGACCAATGTAAACAGCAAACAGCTTCTCAACAACTAATTGTTAAATTAGTTTAAAAATATCAACTATTATGCTGTTATCTCTCACACTCATAGCACTGCCAGATCCTCAGGGTTCGCAGAGTAAGAGAATTGTCAGCCTGATCTGATCACGTGTGTGAAAACTGGCTCATTTTCAAGAAGCTTTAATGGTTTCTGTACTGCAATACTGATCTATTCAAATTTAAAAGAGAATTCTCAGTTCAAAACAGAAAAATGACATCACAAAATGAATGTAGTCCTTGGAATTCTATGTGCCTAGCATAATTCCTAATTCTTGGTGCTTTCTGGAGTATGTTGGGATATAAGTGAGTGAATGAGAGAGAAAGATAAACTTGCACTTATTTAAAAATTATAAAATGAAAAGTTAATGTTTTAACTAACGTTAACAACAAAACTTTTGGTGATGTATCCTACCTTATCAGAGAGCCACAAAATTGACAGGATAGATATTATACAAAAAATATTAAGCGGTGTGTTACAGTTATGTGCTGAGCACAAGGGATATGGCAATAATACACACACAAACAAGTTGTCATCCAAGGAACAAGTTGCTCGTGACTGAGATAAAGAGATGTCATCGATGTGCGGAGTGAACATTCCTACTTTATAAAAGTTGCTATAGTGAAGGACACATTGCCATTAGTCCGCTTTAACATGCTCCCCCTTCCTTTCAGCACACATAGCCCATCATTCCTTGTACTTCCTGAAGTGGTTCTGGAAGTCCTCATTTGTGACTGTCTTTAGTTGTGTTTTTGTTGCTGATTCAGTGTCCTCAATCGATTTGAAAGCACTTTATTCAGCATTTTGATTTTGGGGTAGTAGCCAGAATTCACACAGTGCTGGGACTGCTGAGGAAGGAGGGGGAGGACATGTAGTATATTTTTATAATTCCACCTTTACAAAGAATGTCACTCAGCAGCAGTATCACTGTATTTTTGATCACATATCAAAAAATACACACGAGGATTTCAAGAACTGTTTCAGAAAATGGCAATAATGATAGAATAAGTGTGCTGGCAGCAAGAAGCAATATCCTGAGGGGAAATTAATGGCAATATGTCTTTTACTGATATAATTTTTTTTTTAGGTTTTTTTTTTTTTTTTTGAGACAGGGTCTCCCTTTTTGTGGTTCAGGCTGGCCCTGAGCTCAGCCTCCAACTCACATCACAGCAATCCTCCTGCCTCTGCCTCCCAAGTGTTGGGATTACAGGCGTGAGCCACCACGCCCGGCACTGTGGTATGTAGTACTGGTTGCTGCTGAGCATGAGTCTTCACGCCCAGTATGGTATGTGGATACTGGGGATCGAACCCTGGCCCTTGCACTTGCAAGACAGGCGCTGGAACCACTGAGCTAACTCCCTGGCCCTACTGATATAATTTTTAAAATTTAAACATTCATCATCCATTTTCACCACACTTTATATTCAGAAGGAAATATTATTATTAAAAACACAATGATCAGAATGATAAACCAATATGTGGGATTATGGGAGCACACAGAGGATAT
The DNA here is from genome assembly GCA_004026965.1 of Petromus typicus. Taxonomy (NCBI): domain Eukaryota; kingdom Metazoa; phylum Chordata; class Mammalia; order Rodentia; family Petromuridae; genus Petromus; species Petromus typicus. The sequence goes on from PVIR01046475.1 coordinate 10,139, forward strand.
TTCTTTTGCACATCTTTGGGGGAAATGCACATTTTTGTAATTTGAGTTTCTTTACATTTATTATGAAAAATGTGGATTAAAGCATGCTTCACAAACTATAAGACTG
>PVIR01046476.1:0-10246 GCA_004026965.1 Petromus typicus
GAGCCCTGTCTCTTCTGGATAACAGATTACTTTTTGCAAGTTCTGGACCCCCTTGACATGAGTGATTACCAGCACCCCCAAAATTATGATCTGAGCTCTGCCTCAGTTGAGTGAGACTCACTGCCAGAGCCTTATGAGTCTCAGTTTCTCCCTGTGTACAATGAGTAGAGAAACAGTCTGAGCAGAGGGACGTGCCTGAGAGACCATGTGTAGACTCGTTACCCTCACCACCTCCTCATATTTCCGTCTTCCTGTGCAGTCCTCCCCAGTTTAGTTATATATTACTTTTGGGTCTTCCTTGGTGAACACATAGGCCAGCCATCATGCTGAGGCTAAATCAGCAAGTCTTACCTTTTGTACTATGCACAGATCCTTTAGAAACTCTGTCTAAATGCTTTCCTTTATTGCACCTGCCTAACTTTGAACTTTTACATGTGACATTAGTGTGGATTCAACAAATGCACCATCCTGGTCTAAAGTACCTATGCATAGTGGTTGAGTTTCTGCAGCTGGGCAACAGCAGAAGCCAGAGGACCCAAGCTGGTTTCCTGACACTAATTATGTTCCTTTTCTCAGGACACAGAGATGAGGAGGCAAGTGAAAATCTGCTGAACCTCTGTATGGATTCCTCCAGGGGCATGTTTAGAGAATGATGCTTTGATAGAGACCCCCATGGAAACAGTGCTGATTTGGCAGCTAGGAAATTTGTGTAACTATTCTATTTCTATTTTCTTTTTAGAATATATATATATATTTTGAGACAGGGTCTTCCTTTTTGCAGTTCAGGCTGGTCCTGAGCTGAGCCTTAAACTCAGAGCAATCTTCCTGCCTTTGCCTGGCGAGTGCTGGGATTACAGGCTTGAGCCATCATGCCTGGCACTGTGCTATGTGGTTCCTTATGCTGGTGGGCTTGAGTCTCCATGCCATGCATTGTTTTTTGTGATTATTTGGGCTCCAACCCAGGCCCTTGCTCTTGCAAGGCAGATGTTGGAACCACTGAGCTACGTCCCAGGCCCTCTTATCTCTTTTTAAATCAGCACTCCATTCTGATCATCAGGTTCTTATTCTCTCAATTTCTAAATGAAGAAGGTATGTAGTGGCTTGCACAGGGTACTAGGGCCAGGACTAGCACCTGTCTCTTTCCAACTCCAAGGTCCATGCTCATAACTACAGCATGGCGTAAGTGCTCAGTATGGGCTTGACATGCATGCTTGTCCCTGCAATGTGCTTTGGAATGTCCCCCTCATCTCTTACCCTTCTCTAACCATGGTAGCACTCCCTCCTTGGTGATGTAAGAACTATGTTCATTCTTGGAAATACAGTTTAATGAAAGAGTATTTGGGGCAGTGGAGTCCATTAAGGACCCTAGAAATTCACCTAGTTCTATGTTAGTGTGGGACCTGGATCTTCCTTTGACAGTGCAGTTTCTCTCACCATCCAATGTAAGAGCAGGGTGGGCGGGGATGTTCAGTTGATCTACTCACCCAACATGGAGGATGCTTCTGCCTGCGCCTTGGTACAGGTCTGACATACGTGTGTCAAGCCCATCTGCTCCCAGGTTTTGATTGCCAGGTCCCAGGCCTGCTGCTCACCATACTGAGCCACCAAGTACGAGGCCACCTCTCTCCCACTTAGTGTCTCTGCTTGAGATGTTGTTGCAACAGAAGAAATCCTGAGGGATGCTTCCTTGGGGAGCCGCAGCTGGAATTCCTTTAGCTCCTGCTGCAGTAGGTCCAAGGAATGGGCCAGCTGATGCTGTAGTTCACCAGCCCTTTCTGGTGTGGGCAGGGACCCCTGGAGAGAATGTTCATGTGGGAGTGTGGGTGAATGGGTGGATGTTAAAGACATCAAGCAGGCAGAGGACTGAGGTCTCTCTTTGCTTTTGTCCTTACAATCTCCCAGGCTTTGAATCCCACTGGCATTCAGGGTCCAGACTTATCAGGGTGGGAAAAGGGTAACTGAAATGGAAATATAAGGAGTGGGAATACAAGGAGATGGGATGTGAATAGCACTCACTGTTTGTTTTTCCTCAGATGTTCCTGCTTCCTCAGATATTTCCATCTTAACTCCTTGGGCTCAATCCTTGAACAGCCTAACTGACTGGAGGTGAGCTGGTGGGAGATGCAGTGCGGGTGGTTTCCTCAGAACCCCAGGCTGAGCTTACAACTTACATTTGTGGTTCTCAGCTGGACTCCTCTGGTTCTGCAAATGCAAACAGAGACAACAGCCCCATTTTCTTTACATTAGGAGGGACAGTATACCCAGTGAAAACCCCTAGTAGCCTGGCTAAGGGAGGGCCTGTGTGTTGCAGATACAGACATATCCAGTGCACAGGTGCACACAGTGTCCTCCTACCTGTCCTCTAGGGCAGTGGTGGTGAAGCTATGGGCACATATTTTTGTGTTTTTAAGAGAGATGATGTTTAGGTACATTTGTTTTTTTCCAAATTAAAATCTGTGTTTATGTTTAATTTGCAGTGTGGACACTTTGCCATAAATAAACTCCTTTGGGTTGGAGTTGTGCACTCAATCTCTAAACATTCATCAGTCACTGCCCCAGAATTCTTGTGAATCCAGGGAGCAGATTCTAGTAAGTAGCTGGGGATGAAGACCCTTGTTTTCAGCATAGGTGGGATATCACATCTGCCTGGACAGATCCTTAGTGACAGTCATTAGAGTCAGGCCAGGGAGTTTCTGTCCCAGCTTTTAATGCATTTGAGAACCTCTTGGACTTCTTTGTTCACCCTGCTGTGCCATGAGGCCACAGGTGTGTGTGTCCCAGACCCAGCGGTTGTGTGGGAGGCAGTGCTGCCCTCTGCTGGGGAACATATCCTTCTATCAGCTATATAGTCCTTACCCAGTAGCCATGTTCTGGGGGCTAAGAACAGAAGTTCTACTTCTTCCAAATTTAGAAGAACTCGAAATCTTTAGAGTTAAGAATAATATTACTCAACTGTTCGGACATACGACCAGGAGTTTCTGTGCATGCCTTGTTTTACCCTGGGCTAGATGATTCTGGGTTTGAGCAGCTTCAACCCACATCCTCCTTACACACTGGCTGTCTTAGTGACTTTCTTCTTATTGCTCAGAGAAAATACTGACATCCAATGTGAAAGGGGATATGTTTATTTAGCTCACAGTTTATAGAGTTCCATCTATAATCAGCTGGGTCCAAGGCAGCCTGACATGGCAGATAAGCATTGCAGAGGAAAAGCAGTTCATGATAGGCAGGGGTAGTAAAAGCAAGTCAAGGGGCTACCACAGACCTTTCTATCCCTTTTAGCTTATCCGGATCACTTACGACAGGTGATGCTCACACTCTTAATGATGAGCTTGACCCGGAACTGACCATTATTCAATGAGAGTGTCGGAAACTCTTTTTTAATTAATTGTTTTTATAGGTACATTTGGTATACACATCATGATCACAATTGATATTGAAAGTTTGTACCAGTATATGACACGTCTTAATCCTCATTTCTTCCCCTTCCTTTGCCCACCTTATAACCCTTCTGCCCCATATATACATGTGTTTTTTTTTTTTACCATCACATATTTCCCCCACATTATATTCCCCATCGCCTTTATTGTTTGAATATTTTCTATTTAATAGTATCTATCACACACTTTAGAATTCATTTATATTTTAGATTTTTACACCAGAGAAAAGGTGCAGTATTTACTCATCTTGTCACACTTTTTTTTTTTTTTTTCTAGGTTTTTGGAGACAGGGTCTCACTTTTGTGGTTCAGGCTGGCCCCGAGCTCAGCCTCAAACTCACATCACAATCCTCCTGCCTCTGCCTCCCGAGTGCTGGGATTACAGGCGTGAGCCACCGCGCCCGGCACTGTGGTATGTGGTACTGGTTGCTGCTGGGTTGAGTCTCCACACCCAGTATTGTTATGTGGTTACCGGGGAATCGAACCCGGGCCCTTGAGCTTGCAAGACAGGCGCCGGAACCACTGAGCTAACTCCCCGGCCCTCTTGTCACACTTTTGATCCAGCCATCTTTGAAAAAGCCTGAGCTATGACTATAGGAACCTTTTGGGGGACATGAAGACACAAATGACAGCACTATGCTTCCAGAACTTGAACTGAGTAAGCCAATAACTTCTGTGTTTTTCTGTGTATTTGAGAGACTCTCATTGGCTTATTCATTTCTCTGAGTCTCAGTCTGGTTATTTATTATATTGATATCATAAGTTTGCCAAGAGGATTCTGTTTAGCAAAAGTGCTTGAATTACTTCAAATCTGAGCTATTGTTCATAGAATTTCTTTTTTTGCCCTTCAGACTTCCCTACTCACAGGCTCTTCATCTCAGTACATGATATTCAGGGCCCCCAAGTTAGGTCTTTGAATCCCAGCTTCTAAGCCTTGCATCTGATCTGGCAAGTCTCAGTGATACTGTCCCTGAACTGAATATTTGTAAATTTGGTTGCTTACAGCTCTTCCATTGGTCTTGTGTGTTCTGTTCATAACTTCACATTGTTTTATTAGTGTTTGAATGTGCTAGTGCAGACTGTCTTCAAGCCCTGATGTTCTTTCTTCCACTTGATCTAGTCTGCTGGTGAGGCCTTCAAGTGAATTGTTTGCTTGACTTATTGAATGTTTCACTTCTTTTTTTTTTAGGTTTTTTGAGACAGGGTCTCTCTTTGCAGTTCAGGCTGGCCCTGAGCTCAGCTTCCAACTCACATCACAGCAATCCTCCTGCCTCTGCCTCCCGAGTGTTGGGATTATAGGTGTGAGCCACCATGCCAGGCACTGTGGTATGTGGTACCGGTTGCTGCTGGTCGTGAGTCTCCACTCCCAGTATTGTATGTAGTTACCGAGGATCGAACCCAGGTCCTTGCACTTGCAAGACAGGCGCCGGAACCACAGAGTTAAATCCCCGGCCCTGAATGTTTCACTTCTAGGATTTGTTTGGCTTTTCTTCTGAATTTCTCTCTTTTGACCTACTGTTTCCTATTTTGTATTATTGTCTTTATTTTTGTCTTCCTTGGGATAAATCAATCATTTGAAAAATCACATTGACACATTTAGGTCTCATTTACATATATCTGCCATTTGGTTTTGGTTCCAATGTTAGGAACGAGCCTCTAGACTCAAATAGTTGGTGCCAAAAAGAATGCACTCAGTCAGTGGGCAAGAAAACTTGACAAGGCAAAGGTAAAATTTCCTTTTGCAGAGGGTCAGGAGTGCTCTCAGACATGTGGCAGCAGGGTCCCTGAGTGGTGAGAAGCATGGGAGGGGGCTGTTTAAGTCCTAATGCACAGGGGTCAGTTATCTTTCAAATTCATTAACAGAATTCAAGGGTTCATAGTCTATCCTGGCTGGCTAGTTTAAGCAGCATGAAAGAGGGGCCTCTGGTGTTGTAAGGCAGGGTTGTTAAGGGATAGCAGAGCAGGAGGGGAGAGGATGTGTGGAGCAGAAGGTGCTTGGCTGATGACATATTATTTTAGTCTATAGCTGTGCTTCCAGAACTTGAACTGAGTAGGCTAATAACTTCTGTGTGTTTGAGAGACTCTAAGATGGAGACCTTACTGTGAAAATCTTTGGACAGAAAAGACAAGGATAGGAATTTAGCTTAAGTGGTACTGTACCTACCTTGGAAGCACAAGGGCTCAAGTTTGATCCTTGGTATCACACACACACACACACACACACACACACACACACACACACACACAGAAAAAGAAAAAGACAAGGCTGTAGTATCTCATGCCCTAATGAGGGCTCAGCTATCATCTTCATTCCAATCAAGACTGTAAGTTCAAATACTCATCCTCCCATAAAGAGGAGGTTTCCCAGTTGACTGGAAGAAGTCCGGATAATCGCAGGTCCTGACTACTCCCCTGATTCTAGGAAAAGAAAAAATAACCAGGCTCCTACAGGAAGTTGCCAATGCTGACTCTCCTTTCTCAGAATTCTGATAGGTCTAACTAACATCTTCAACACAATCCAACTCTGCTTACGTGTATACTTTTGCTGTTATCCAATAAAAAGCTTGCTAAAAACTGCTGCTTTCTCACGGAGACTTCTTCTGTCACAACACTGAAAATCTTGTCTGTCAGAGACATCAGCTGAACATAGACACAATGCAAGCCACCAACCCCACCCAGACTGACTGCAGCTGCTGGGAACAAGGGCTGTGTGCAGTGGGAGTGTGGCAAAGAGGATGCAACATACTTTTTACTTTTTTTTTTCTATTTGTGCTTTTTGACTCTACCATCACCTCTTTGTAAATCTCAGGGTAATGTGATAGACATGTTTACTCCATCATCTTACCTTGAAATCTGACCAAGACTGCAGATGCACAACGTATAATTAAAGTAGGATAAAGCTTGATATCTATAGTTCCACTTCTGTCTTCCTTATTGCCTTAAGATTTTGGGTCATATCTGTGCATGTAGGCTTGTTAATCAGTTAAGGATTGTCGACCTAAAAACTGACTACACAAGATCCATTAACTTTCTATTTATCTAATCTATCTTCTCTTCTTTCAAGACTGAAGCCACCAAAACAAGAGTAACTGACATTTTCCCCCCAAGATTAGTAAGGATGCTGATTTGCAAAGCAGTCAACTGCTCAGAACTAGATTTCCCCTGAAGTGGCAGGTGTGGTGATCACCCACCGGCAACAAAAGGGTTAAAATGCTTAGCAGCAGGACTCCTCCACTGCAATCACCCTGCCTAGCAAGTACCTAGAAGAGAATATAGCATCAAGACACAAAGCCCCTTAAGATAGCAACAAATCCTTAATGTAAGTTTCAGTCATTTTTTTTCCTGTTCTTTGACCCATCTTCCCTAAAAGTTAATAAGTGCAGATATTTTTATCTAAAGCTAAAAGATTCTGTGAGGCTGGAAGAAGTGATTTTGTTAAATTACAAATTAAAAAAAAATGGAAGCAAAATTTTTTGTCAATAAGAGTGGAGGAGTGCAAGGCAGGAAGGGAGGAGAGGCAAAAAAGAAGATGTAGCAGATACAGGGATGAATTCTCAATGGTGAATGTGATCATAATGCATACTTAATATGTACCAATAAACTAAATAAAAATAAAACTTCCTGCATGATGCATGCACTCTCGTTCACAAGAATTAAAGAACACATTCTCAATATAATTCGGTTTGCTGCTCAGATCTCTTCCCATGTCCTGAAACCTTAATAAAAGCCCAATATGAGAACCCTGGTGATAGATAGTTTTGTCTGAATGGTGCCCACTGTTTCTCTGGAGAGTATTCTCTCATCTTCTCTTGAATTGTCTTATCTCTACTCTTATTCTTGCTAAATGCAGTATTTCAGTGCACAGATCACAACCCCACCCTTCCCAGTCTAGCAGAGCATTTTTCTACCCAGTAGGGAAACTCTCCTTACCTCTCTTAGACTCTCTTCACTCTGGTGTTTGTGTTGGTTGAAGAACAGCCCATCGTCAGCAACTGAGGTACCTCGGCTGAGGTTACTGTGAGATCCTCAGGCTTCTAAGCTTAGATTCAAATCAGTGTAGTCTGCCAGGCTATGAGCTAAGGAAATCCTTTCAATTTCTTGTTAAAAACTCTACTTCCTGTTTACCAGGCACAGGTCCTTTCCTGTGCCACTCATCAGTGAGCTTTAAGGCAAAGAACAGAAACAAAATTGGATGGCCTGCCTTGTCCTTAACAGTAAAGAGTTACTTTTTTTATCCTCTGTGCAGAGTAAAATTGGCAGTGGAAACATCCAGATAATATCTCTTTGTGTTGTAAGCACTTCTCCTTAGCGATCTCCAAACCCTTGTTGATCCTCCCTCCTGCTGGTCTCTAGCTGTCTCCTCTCAACTGAACCTCTTGATGCAGATGAGTCAGGAGTGACCAGGTTGTCCTCTCCAGGATGGCCAGGCTCCCTTTCTTCTTGCGGTCATTCCGTAGACAGAATCTGCTCACAAGTTCTTCTCCCTGGTCCTATTCTCCTGGAGATTCCTGCAGTGCGGTTCCAGTCCCACCTGCCCAGCGTATGATGCACGTCTGAGAAAATACACATTAAAAGACAGAACTAAGAGGAAAAAAAGCAGCAGTCCAGGATTACCAAGGGCAGTGCAAGCAACAAAGGCACAAGCCAGTCCCTGAGACTGATTTTTATTGACAATCAATTGGGATAAAGGTGAGCTATATGTGGTTTCCATGGAAATTTATGTGAGCAAGACTTATAAAGGACAAGCCAAAGCATTCTTGAATGTGGAGCAGGATAGACAAAATATATGGTTGCATATATGAAGCAGCTCCAGAAGATCGACCTTCGCCCATTTTCCCACAATACCTGGGCCCCTTTAAAAAATCAAAGATGAGGGAATGTTGGAAGAGTTGTATCGTTAAAATATAATAATACTCCATCTTGTACAGTTCTTCTGGTTTCTTCACCCTTCCTTATACCTACACCCCTGGCCATAGAATTACCCATTCCCAAAATCCACATCATCTAGAAGCAATCAGAACTGAACTTCTTGAAAGGCGCACACTTTATAGCATCTAATAGACTAAGGCTACCTAACTCAGCCCTGATTTAAGATCACCTAACCCTAAGTCTATTCAAGACCATCCATTCCCCTGCTCTCTCTCTTTTTTCCACTTGGCTTCAGTACAGGACCATGCACTTCTCAATAAAAATCTCCTGACGGGTGCCTGGTGTGTGGCATGGTCTTGAGTGTCAGTGAAATTTCATAACCCTCTGTGAGTAGAGATTTGTTACCTTGAAGGGACACCTTCTGGGTGAACACCTTTAGGACACTCTGAGAGACCAGGGAATGGAACGTAATTAGAACATTTTTACTAGGTTCTAGTCTCCTGTGAGTTGAAAGCACATGGCAAAGTAATTAATAATAAGACAGAAATGAGGCTTAGAGAAGATGCTGACCCTGGGCCTGATCCATGCAGCTTGGTAACAAGAACCCAGACCCCTAGTTTGCCACAGGTTTTACTACCCTTGACCCAAGCTGCCTCTTCCATCCCATACATTCCAAAGACCCAGTCGAGGAATGCAGGGCAGACACCTTACAAGTCCCTGAGAAGTTATGCAGATGAAGATCCCATAGGGCAGGGCAGACTCCAGAAACAGCCCCTTAGAAGCTATCCAGATCCTGGTGCTGTTCTGCCCTGGAAACATCACAGCATATGGGACAACCCAGTCCCTGTTGTCACCAGAGGCAAAGAGTCTAGGCCCAAAGTCTATCCTCAGGCAGGAATGAATGTTTGGTCTTGTCACAGTCTCCACTGTGAAATTATATCTCCCAAATAAGGTTGTCCCCAACAGGACGCTATCATGATGGACTCCTGTTCTTATTCTTTCTCACCACCCTTTCTCATTATTCTTAAGAACTGATCTAAAATGTTTATGCTCCAGCTCTCAGGAAGAAAAGACTCATTTTCCTTGCAACACTAACTGGCTTTTACATAAACTCCCAGAATGGGAACATTAAGTCCCAAAGCTAGAGAACCACACTAAGACCGCCCACCTTTTGTCACACTCAGGGCACAGATCCCAAAGTGTCAGATTTCTAGGCTTTTATGACTCTTTTATAAGACTCACAATTGAGGGAAGGATACTCCATGTGACTTTCCAAATGCCTCCTAATCTTGATAGGAATGTCTTTAGTAATCTGTGTTTCAACTTTTCTCAGGCCCCAATGTTCTCCTCATTAAAATTCTACCATCCACTCTTCTTTTTACATCCCCTTTTGCACGTTTCACCCTTGTTAGTATAACACTACGATATAAAAATAAATGAACATATTATAAAAACATCTGTTATAATTCATCTAAAAATAAAAAGATCTCATCTGTACGCTGTTAAAGAAAATTCTAACTCATCAGTGTACTTCCCATTATGAGCCTCAACCAAGAAGATGTGGAGTAGTGTAGTGCAACGTGGCCAGAATATCTGATTTTGCACTGTACCAGCCTGTATATGCTTGGTGAGCTGAACAAGGGACCATCTCTCTGTCAGCCTTCTGCACTCAGAAGAGATGGCCATTTTGAGTGTGGCATGAGAAGAGGAAGAGTAGTGTGGTGCTGGGGTTTGGGAATTGTCTATGAGAAGTCTAGAAAGTAGTGGAAGACTAGGGTGGAGCTGTCTGACACTTACTGACTCTCATAAGAAATCAAAATGGGAAAATTCAGTTGAGGAAATTGCCTGGACATGAGGAATGAACCTAGCTTCTTTGTGGATTGGATCTGGAAAACATAATCCTTTTTGGAATTTCTGTGCTATCCTGACCTCAGGGAT
>PVIR01046477.1:0-10245 GCA_004026965.1 Petromus typicus
TATTTCACAATATATAACATACAATTCTTTAAAAAAAAAAAAAAAAAAGCACACACATTGTCTATATCCAGTCTCCTGCTGATGGGTATCTGAGCTGTTTCCAAGATTCATCGACCACAAGTTGAGCTGTTATAAACATCGGTGCACATATGTCACTGTGATATGAATCTTTTAATACTTTTGGGTATATAACTAGCAGGGGAATAGAAGGGTCAAAGAGAGATTCCCCAAACAAATTGTTTTAAAAGCTTTTGTCATGGCAGTTATATTCCTAGGAAATGCAGCATATTTCACATTTTAATGTTAAATATAATTATTTATAGGTTCAGATAACAGGAAGCTGACTTTTTTTTTACCTGAGTCAGATAGAATAATACAAAGTCTCATGAGATCCAGAACAAGTCTTTTTGATCAGAGAACATCACGCTTTATGGTACACCCAGCTTGACCTCACTCACTAAATGTCAATAATGCACCTCAGTAGACCTGTGATGGGTATTTTAAGAAGCAACATATGTTAGGATTGACAAATAAAATGACAAATAAAAATCTGACTCAGAATTTTCCAAAATAACCTACTCTTCTAGAGAAGCACTTTAACATGTTCACCAGGAGACATTTGCAAGAATATTCAGAGTGGTACAGTTTTTAAGAGTAGAATGCTGAAAATAATTAAAATAACCACTATGAGAAAAATAAGTACAAAAGTATCTTGTAGTGGAATGATATCTTACAATGATAAGGACTGAATACAGATTTTATCAAGAGGTACAAATCTAAATTATATACACATGAACAAAAAAGGCTGAGGAAAGATGTATACAGTGTAATAATTACTTAATGTTTTGAACTATGCATTCATTATGTATGATTTAGGGCTCTTCATATAGATGGGCAAAAGTAAAAAAAGAATTCATATAAATTTCTATAGCTTGAATCTTGATTGTCCCCCAAGTTTACATGGCATAAAGGCGGGGTCACAAGGATGAGCTATTAGGACTTAGTTGAAATTATGAGACAAGTTCTAGTGGAAGTCCTTAGGCCCCTGAGCAGTGCACTTGAGCAGGCTGGAGGGTGCCTATACCTTCCTCATTCTCCTCTCTTCCTGTGGTAACCAGGTGAGCACTTTTGTTTCCTCTGCAAGATTTCATCATGTGCTGGTTCATCATAGGCCCAGAGCAACAAGATGAATCCATCAGGGACCGGAACCTCTAAAGTCCAGGGGAAAATATAACCCCTTTTTCTTTATAAGTTCATTGTCTCTGGTATTTTGTTATAATAACAAAAAAATTAATGCAAGAATAAGATCAGCTTAAATAACATTTGCTGTTTCTGTTGGAGTAATCAAAGCAGAGAATGAGGTCAGGGAAGAGTGTGTTAAGAACATAAACTTCACTCCTGGTAACAAAAGATAAACTATGCAGTGAGGGCATGAGTGTTCAATAGGCCATACCTTACATCTTTTACATTAAAATATTTTTGAACAAGTGAAAACAAGTATTTGTACAGCTTTGGATTCCAGAGAGACTCAGGTTTTTAATCCTAGATCTACTCCCTTTTAGCTTGTAAATTGTGCAAATTGCAGAACGTCTCCAAATGTCAGTTTGCTTTTCTGTAATATGGGGATTAAAAATAGAAGCTACAGCATAAGAATGCTATAGAAGATTGAAATGACAGAGTGTGTGAAAAGGTCTTAGTGTATTTCCTTGGTATCAAAGAAAAATAGCTTTGATTCAAACATTTCTTAGTTAATCTGTGGGTTTTGAATAAACATTCTTATCCTATCTACTACTGATCAGTTGTCAAAATGTATGTATCTGACTCTAGCAGAAACAATGAATTCTAGTTACTTGTCAGACAACTCTCTCTTTGCAAATCCTGTCAAAAGCCCACTAAGGAGAATAGATATTTATGGAGGATTGTCTGAAGGATGTGCTATTCATCTACCCCCTGGAAATGATAAATCTTACCCTTCGATCAAGTCATGCGATTGAAGGGCTACACATCTGAATGGCATCATTCTGGTTGTTGTCAAATTTACTTGACAGAATTGAACTTTGCTGTTCTAATATCGGCTCGCAGTGATGAATGCTGAAAGAAGGAAGCGAGTGAATTTTGCTCTTGGATTTATTGCTGGGATGGAGTCCAGGATGTTCTCCTCTGAATCAAAAAGTATTTTCCTTATGAAGACTCAAGGGAGAGATTGTTCTCAGCTCAGCAAGATGAAAACTTTAAACAACTGAGTTGTCTTTATCTTGTAGACAATGTGGATCTTTTAACTGAGTATATTTCTCTACTTGCTTTAGTCTTCAGAAAATGCACAACCAAAATGTAACCCAGCTCTAGTGCTTCTGTAAAATAATTTGGTACACATTCTTGAGAGGGAGGTAAATGTATTCCTGAATTAGTATCGTCCCAATATTATCTCTGCCCAATATTTTTAATGATTTATTCTCCAGGTAACTTTGGAATTATGTTTTGTGGGAAAATAATTGGGAACAGAGAAAAGGGAAATAAAATAATAGAAAGCATGGTATAAATAAGTAGCAAACGAAGTCAACAAAACTGTATCTTTTTACTTTTGTGTTCCCCAGAGCACCTTGCGTTTACAGTCAGGATATGATTAGTCACTATTTGTTACAATGAAAAAAAAATAAAACTTTTCATCCTCCACATGGCTATAAGTTTGGGGAATGAGACAGCCTAGTGAGTCCCTGATGTGCAAGAGAGGATACTTTTATATTTTGTAAATAATGTTCAACAGTTCCTAAATTAATTTTTTAGTTCACTCTTTGAGTTTGCTCATTCAAATGCCATCTACCTTATTTTAAAGCATATTCAAATGCAAATAAATATCACTTCACCCTCTAAACTCCTTCAAAGCTTAATAATTATTCATAGAATTTGTTTCATGACAATCCACCTTGGATGCATTTATATAGATAAATGACAGATAATGGATATATAGATGACAGATAGAGAGGATAGATAGATAAGATAGATGATAGATAATTTGAAAAGGGAACAGATCATGTTCATAGATATTTCTTTGTACTCACAGCATATTCAATATTTGAAGTACTATGTGATTCTGCTTTCCAATAGAATAACGAGATTCTCCTTCAGAGAATCATAAGGAGAAGGTTTAGTAAGCCCGCAGTTTAGAGGATCAGTGCATGACTGATGGATTTCATCACTTTGGGCCTGTGGTAAGGCAGCACCTCTTGGCAGGACCACGAAGAAGAGAAAAACTACTAACCTCATGGCCAGTAGGCAAATGAGAAGAAAAAGAAGAGCACACAATCCTTTCTGAGGGCACCACTCCAATGAGGAAAAGACCATCCCCTCAGTCTTGCCTCTTAAGGCTCTACCTTGAACACAAGCCTTTAATAGAGTGGCCTGTGGGAGACAGTGAAGATTCAAATGATAGCAAAGAGATAAATAAAAATCTCTCTCAAAGATTTCTAACAATAACCTTGCCCTAAAATCCGTTCAGATGCAACACAATAGATATTTGTCAAATTATTAAATTAGAAGATACTCAGAAGACTACATACTTTTGATTTCATTTCTATAACATTGCAAAGGACAATTCTAAGAATGAAAAGCGAGTGGCTACCAAGGGCTAGTGTTAGAAGACGAAATGGCTTCAAATGGGGGTAGGGAAGCTGAAGATTAATGGAATCCTTCTGTATTTTGATTATGATTTATGTAACTATGTTTTCAAACACTCTTAGAACTCTGTCCTGAAAGTACAAATTTCACTATTTCTAAATTATGTAAAAGTTAAAAATAATAGGAAATGGGGAATACTTTACTAGTATCTAGTGAAACTACTGAGTAGAGTTTCCATTTTCTCTTCTCTAGTAAGCTAACTCAATTCCTGAACCAGGGAATATATGAAAAAATCTATATAGGTACAGATATTACTAATGAACGGTGACTTTTTTCAGTATGAAGCAAACAAGGTTTCATGCAGGATCTGTATTACAGCACTCTAGGTGGTCATCAATAATCTCTTGGAACAGGCATGAAACAAAATCCGTTTTCTGAGTGGATCCTAGTTCATCACAAATGGTTTCTACAGCTTGATTAGTCCTACCTACCCCAAGTGCATGCACAGTGCTTGCAAAGATTTAATTTACTTTCAGACAGCTTTGTCTTATTTACCTCAATGTAATATTTTCAAATAGGAACAACATAAATATCAGCATAGCATCTCATTTTGTAAGTTATATCGAGCTGATAACTTCCAGAGAGTGCCTCAAGCCACACAGGTACAAAAGCAAATGACCTCCGGACATGGAGGCACAAGGTGTGAGACCCAAAGCCTGCAGATCTGAGTATGACTTATTTGGCACCCTTTGTCACCAGGTAACCAGAGAATGCGAAGGTGAAATCTTAAAGAGAGAAGGTTTAAGAGACCCCATTTTGTGTTGGACACTATGCTGGGCAACGAATGATGAAATCAACTCCCTGGCCCCGTGAAATCCAGGTGAACTCCCTTATAATCCAGTAGAAATAACAGCTATAACAGAGATAATCACATAGATAAATAGATAAAAACATCTGTAAGTGCTATGAAGGAAAAGGGAATAACAAAAATTATTTGAGATGAGCAGAGAATTCAGTGCAGTTTGTCTTACAGGATTAATCTTTTTCTGTAGGCTAAAGGATAAAGAGGCACAGGCCAAATTATGTGAACAAGCACATGCAGGAACTACACTGTCCTCAGATCTTGAGGTATGAGAATTATAGAGCTGTACCCAACCGAAAGGCCACTGTGTCAGAGCAGACCATTCTCCTGGACCCAGGAAGATTTATGTTCAGGCAGGAGAGCAGGGCATAGGTCGGGTCACACATTTCTCAGGAGTCCACTCTGAGGATTTGAAATATAGTCTGAGAACAGTGGAAAACTAAAAAGTTAAGTCCATCATCATTAATATTCTAGGCCTGTGGTCTTCAAAAAACTTGGAGAAAAATAAATCTCCAAGGTATTATCTAAAATGAAGTAAAAGTCAAAGTACAACAACATGAACTTCCATAGGATTTTGTAGGTGCAACTGAAATAGCCTGTGCCACAGCACCTATGTCTATCTTTTCTTCTAGACAAAAGCTTCTGGAGATCAGTAACCACATTTAATGAATTATTTTACGTCCAGGACTTGAAATGCTGTAGGTGCTCCATGTGTATTTGTTGAATTGAGGTAGACTGCACAAAATGTATAAGCTTGCCAAGACACATTCCAAAGCCAATTTCACACATACATTCCATATTCTGTCCAAAAATGGCTTCAGCTTTGATGCTGGAAGCCACTAATACAGAAAGATACAAAGTTACAGATGTCTCTGCCTAAAGATAAAGTAACCTTTAGGGAGCTGTCATGAATATATGCTGATTGGAATTACTCTGAGAATATTCTGTCATGGTTTCAGCACTGTGGAACACAACAAAAGACAACGTGGAGATAAAATTACAGGTTACAGAAGATTATTTTTGGAATTTGTTCAAAAGCCAAGGCAAACACAGTGAGAGTACAAAAACAGCCAAGTAGTGACAACATCTTCCCTCAATGGATCAAGAAAGTGCAGGAAAGGGAATGACAGCTCAAGAGCAGGAGCTAAATTGAGCTAAACTTAGAAAAGAGAAAGAAAAGGTATACTAAGCAACTAAGTCTTGTGGCGTGTTCAGAGAGTTCTCAAACTAAGGGCCATTGGTAGAAAAAAATGGGCAGAAGTAGCAGCAGGGAGGAAATACTGACAAGGAAATTATCATGGATCAAGTCATGTTCCCCAAACACTAAACTTAAATCTTCATGTCCTGGCCCAGTATATCTTAGAATGTGCCCTTCTCTGAAAATAAATTAATTACAAAGTTGTCAAAGTTAAGATGAGGTCATTCATGTGGGCCATACATAATCCAATATAATCTGTGTCCTTCTAAAACAAGTACAAATGGGCAATAAACACATCAAAACAATGTTCAGAATCATTTTTTGTCAACTATCTCAGTTACTTCTACTATTGCTGAGACAAACTACTTGATACCCAAAGTTAAAGGAGAAAAGGTTTATTTTGCGCACAGTTTGTAGAGGTTTCAGTCCATTAGCAGCTGGCTCCGAGGCAGGGTGGATGGCAGGCAGACATTGCAGAAGAGAAATAGTTCATGGTGGGCAGAAGGTAGCAAAGCAAGCAAGGGACAGGACAAGAGTCTCTCTCATGTTGTATCCAGGCCAACAGGATTATGGTGGTGCCGAACCAATGAGCAGGCTGGTTAAGTAATCACTCACCCTTAACTTGAGCATTGCACCATGAATTGGTCACACAATCTAGATTTAGTCACTCTGAAAAAGTCCCACCTATGATTGCAAGAGGCTTTAGGGGAGCATCTAGACACAAGCCTTAACAACAGCCTTAGAAAATAAGTAATGAACTGGAAAAATCCCCACTTGCTGGATGATTAAACAATTAAAGAGAATAAACACAGCTGAAATAATAGACTGGGGGAAAAAATAACTAGGTTATTCCTGAAGAAATTCTTTGCCAAAACTGTGTAAAGTAGGGGTATACAATGATAATGTCACATAGTTACAATGCCTAGGTGTTAACACATAGCAGTCATATCTTTCACATAAAATATATTTTACTTCATCTTTACAAAAGTACGGTGAATTATTGTTCCTCCAAGAAGCTCAGTTACCTGCCTAAGATTGGACACAGCTATTCAAGAGTACAGAAAGGAAACAAAACAGATTTTTTTCCCTTTCTCTCTTTATAAAGCCACTAGTCCAGTCCTTGAGAGTCTGTGGAATACAAGGGAAATGACATCAGATGAATGATCAGAAAAATGTGTCTTAAGAATCAGACTAGTGTAAATTGGAAAGATGAAGATTAGAATCTCTTTCTTGGACTCCCAGACAATAAGGGCTAACATTATCACCATCATCTCCTCATCTTTTTCTTCATTTTCCTCTTTTTCTTGCTTCTCCTCCTTCTCTTCCTCCTCCCATTCCTCCACTCCCTCCTCCCCCTTTTTTCAGCCTTCTCTCTTCATCTTTCCCAATCCCCTGACCTATTTGCTTAGTTTTCAATTTCTCCTAAGTGCCAAAAGCAGAACCAGAAAGAACCCACACATCACTAGGTTGCACTAGACAGCAAGCAGAAACTCATGACAAATAAAACTTATTCCATTTATGTGTGAAGATTTGTGGGAGGGGGACACATCACACATAGTCATCAATGGAATAAGTATGAAAGGAAAACAAAAGTGGTGCAAAATACTAGCCTGAGGATTATGGGCAAAGCAGCTAATAGCTCTAAGATTTAGTTTCTAAGTCTAAATTGTAGGGATATCACACATGAATTTATGCTTTAAAATATAAATGAAATGATTGGTTATGGTGCCAACACATAAAGAGGTTAGAAATCAATATTCCTGTTCTTGCAACAAGAAAAAAACTGAGTAAATTAGAAATTCAGAGGCATTTATTAGAGATGTAGGGAAAATTACCATCTCAGAATTGGAAGAGGCAAGATTCTAGAAAATCACAGCTAATATCTCCTCACCTGGAGCAGAAATCTATAGAACCATCAACTGATGAGCAAGGATTCTTGGGTGATACTTTGCAGGATTTGCTGGATGATGTGGACTTCCTTATAGGAACAAGCTCTGACAGATTGCCATCTTCAGAGAAGGACAAGTTTCTGATTTTATGTCTGGAAATTTCACTAGATTTGCACAGTGAAAAGATAGGAAAGATCCTCTGCAGGATTCCTTCGGACTCTCAAAGTGTGGTCAAAAGAGGCACTACTATGAAAGACACCAAAATCATTCTCTATGCACAAGTCATGAGAAGACAAGACTACCAGATGGGCCGGGGATATAGCTCAGTGGTTCCAGCACCTGTCTTGCAAGCACAAGGACCGGGGTTTGATCCCCAGTAACCACATAACAATACTGGGAGTGGAGACTCACCCCAGCAGCAACCAGTACCACATACCACAGTGCCGGGCATGGTGGCTCACGCCTGTAATCCCAGCACTCGGGAGGCAGAGGCAGGAGGATTGCTGTGATGTGAGTTGAAGACTGAGCTCAGGGCCATCCTGACCACAAAGCAGAGTCCTGTCTCAAAAAAAAAAAAAAAAAAAAATCACAGTCCATGAACACAAGCCTATTGAAAATTATAATTTAACCATGGTATTGTAGAAAATTTCTACTCGACCACGTCTTATGATGTCAACAAAACTCCAGTAAAATAATATATCAGTTGAAAGTGTTGTATGTTATAGGATGTACTTAAGGATACCCAAAGATAATGGGGATGACAAGGACGCTAGAGGATTTAAGCCGCTGGCACTACAACTGTAAGCCAACTTCTAGCCAAAGTTATATCAAATTTCACATTAAAGTTCTATTAATTTCAGTTCTTATTACCTAATATGTCATTTTCTGCCTTTCCGATGAAGAAAAATTATAAAGGATGCAAAATTCTAAATACGTAAGACAATCATCAAAACACATTGTCTTTTTAAAATTATCACACAAGAAATTTAAAATAACTATGACTCATATATTTAATGCAAATATCAATAGCATTCGGGAGCAGATGGATAATGTTTGCAGAGGGGTGCATTTCTAAGGATGAGTCTAAAGTAAATGCTACATATAAAAGGTAGTAGAACAAAAATGTCTGTGATGAACAAACCAGTAAATTCCTTTCCACGAAGAATGCCAAAGAAAGAATCAATGAGCTTGAAAATAATTTTTAAAGAAAAATTTTCCAATAAAAATGTAAAGATTTTCAACAAGGGAAAGAAAAACTAATAGAACAGAACGTTCAAGAAGAGCAGGCTAATTTCCAAAGGTAAAATATACATGTAATTGGAATACTATCAGGAAAAGAAAGGATAGGGCAGAAGAAATATTTGAATTTTTATTTGAAATATTTGAATATAAGAATTTTTCAGTCTTAGTGATCCACACCAAAGTACACCTCCAAGATTCCCATAAAACATGAGATAAATATAAGAAAATCTATACATCAGCATATTATCTTCAAATTTCAGAAATCCAAAGGCAAAGAAAGATTCTTCAAAGCATCCATAAAATATTAATATAAGAGCATCAAAAAACTACTAAAGGTACTTAAAATAAAATATCACATCCACCTTACTTCTTACTAATCTATACACTACTTGATTAAAAAACTAATAAATATATTGGATACTTACAATACATAGACAAGTAAACTGACAGAAGTACCATGAAAGATTGTGAACATTCTACTAGACAGTAGTTATTGTATGTTCTAACTGGCATAGTGTTCTTCAAAGATGAAGTTATATTATTAGACAATATTTCAACTCTATCAGCAAACTTTTAAATGTCAATACTCTAAATGTATTAATTAAGGTATAGACATCGTCAGAGTGTATATGAACATAAGAAATATTCTTTATATATGAAGATTCATATTTGTTAAAAGGAGATAGATGGAAAAAGATGTAATATACTAACACTCATCAATGGAAATCCAACATAGCTATATTAATTTCAGGTAAAGAAAGCATCAGAACCAGAAAGATTATCAAGACAAAACAGGAAAATGAGATAATGATAAGGAGACTATTTCTTAAGATTTAAAAATGTCAAATGTATATAATGTATATAATAATCCTAAATGCACCTAACAATTGAGTATCCAAATATATAAGACCAAAACCAATAGAACTGAAAAAGAAAAAAGAAACACAAAATTCCTCTCTTATGCTTGGAAGGCTTCAAAGCTTTCTGTCAGTAAATGAAAGATGGAGCAGATAGAAAACCAGTAAGGATAGAGATGACTTGAACAACACTACAAACCAACTTAATATAAATGACATTTATAGAATATTCTATCCAACAGCAGTATTAATTAATACTCTTTATGCTTTTATTTTGG
Source organism: Petromus typicus (assembly GCA_004026965.1). Lineage (NCBI taxonomy): Eukaryota > Metazoa > Chordata > Mammalia > Rodentia > Petromuridae > Petromus > Petromus typicus. The sequence continues at coordinate 9,942 of PVIR01046477.1, forward strand.
ACCATCAAACAGTGAAATAATTTAAAAATAAAAAGAAATCATGCAAAATACATTCACAGATGACAATACAATTGAAAAATAAATCAATAATCAGTCTTAAAAAGTCAATCAATGATATAAATATCTGTAAAACTCCCAGATATTTGGAAATTAAATATATATATATATATATATATATATATATATATATATATATATTGTGATAACACATGGACATAAAAGTCTGAAAATAAATTTTGAATTAAGTGAAGGAATAGCTCACCACAATTTTTGAGGCAGTGTGGAAGCAGCACTTAAAGGAAAA
>PVIR01046478.1:0-10163 GCA_004026965.1 Petromus typicus
TCAAATTTGTTTTTAAATATAAGTCTAATTTTTTTAAACAAAGAATACTAGCAAAGTACAGCACTGAGTACAAATAGACTACTTTTCACTTTCTTTAATACCTAATCTAGATAAAGAATATAAACACTAAGGTGTTCATCAAAGTAAACTTAACTACAATCTACATGCATTGTTCAGCTAAAAGGAAAAATCAATATGGATTTCATGATCCATTATATCTATTTGCCATTTTAAAAAAGATAGTCTTTTTTGTTGTTATTTTCTGCAGAACTGGGAATTGAACTCAGGACCTTATCTTTGTCAGGCAAACTGTGGTGCTACTGAGAGATGTCCCCAGTCCAAAAAAAAATGTAGTTTTGAGCCGGAGAGTTAGCTCAGTGGTTCCGGCGCCTGTCTTGCAAGCGCAAGGGCCCGGGTTCGATTCCCCGGTAACCACATAACAATACTGGGTGTGGAGACTCACCCCCAGCAGCAACCAGTACCACATACCACAGTGCCGGGCGTGGTGGTTCACGCCTGTAATCCCAGCACTCGAGAGGCAGAGGCAGGAGGATTGTGATGTGAGTTTGAGGCTGAGCTCAGGGCCAGCCTGAACCACAAAGCGAGACCCTGTCTCCAAAAACCTAAAAAAAAAAAAAAAAAAATGTAGTTTTGGATATAGTATGTTTTCAATAATTGGAACCATTTCATGAAATACTATATAATTTCATACATTGAGGTGTGTGTGTGTGTGTGTGTAGTTTTTGCGTTTGGTTTGGTTTTTTTCCCGTGAGATAAGGTCTCCTTATGTGATCCATTCTGGTCTTGATCCCTCCGTCTCAGCTTCCTGAATCCTCCTCCCACAGGTTTTTTTGCTGTTAAGTAACATCCAGGGATGAAGGGCTTATTCAACCCTCAGAATCTGTCAGAGGATGAAATGTGTCCTCACAAACTCCTGTCTAAATCCCAATCCCCAAGGCCTCACAGTGATGTAACTATATTTGGAGACAAGGTCCTTAAGGAGGCAATTAAATTAAAAATGACCTTAGAGCGGTCCTGAATCCATAGGACATAGACCGCCGAGACAGGACAATGTGAGGGACAGGAAGAAGAGAGCCGCCTTCCGGAGCTCAGGAAATATGACTCTTTGCATCTTCATCTTGGACTTTTTGTTTCCTGAACCGTGAGAAAATAAATTTCTCTTATTTAAGCCATTTGATGTGTGCTACTTTGTCATGTCATCCCTACCTTTAAGAAAAGCAAAAAAACAAAAAACAGAATCTCACTAGGTTCCTGGGCTCGCCTTGAACTCATGGCAATCCTCCTGTCTCAGCCTTCTGAATGCTGGGATTACAAATCAAATCGTTATCACCACACCAGGCAAACCCAGCAAATTAACATAGAAGATCTGCGATCGGTATTTATGAAGGAATGAACTTTACATTTTATCCAGGAATTAATTCTGCCCAGAGTTGAAGCTGATAACTGACTTCCCACCAATAGAATCAGAAAAAACATTTATTATGAAGTAAAAGAGCCAACAAAGATAATAAGGAACAGTGATGTACCCTCTGTGCATTCTGAGAATAAAACATGAGCCAGGTACAACAGTGCACATTTGTGATCTCGGCTTCTGAAGGGGTGGAGAAGCATCAAAACTTCAAAGCCAACCCCGGGCCACTTAGCAAGACGCTGTCTCAAAACTTCTCAAAGGGGCTGAATCAGCATTCCCTGGGTTCAACAAAAACTAAAAGCATCAGCATAGTCACTGAATCCCCCTTAATAAGGATGTGTCCTTCCCACATCCACTAGTGAAATAACCACTAACGAGATTTGCTTCTCATTATTATGCAGCATTTATTTGTGTATCTTTCTACACATTTGTCACTCTAGACAATATGCTATTATTCCACACGCTATATAAATATCATACTTCGTAAGGACTGTTTATGCTGCTTTTATCCCTCTACTACCACTGTTTTGAGATTCAGCCATATGGATACCCTCACTCTAGTTATTCATAACCACTAAATATAAAATGTTATTATAATATGATTTTAATTACAAATAGGATTCATTTTTTTTCTGATAGACATTTCAGTTGTTTCAATGTTTCTGCTACTATCAACAAGGCCATTAAAACATGTCTCATGCATATTTCTTTCATGACCACTCATAGGAAATATTGGATGAGCTCATAGGTAAAGGAATCAGGCTGCTCACAGGCAGCAGTGACCTGTCTAGGGGCGGTAGCCACCTCAAGCTCTACTTGGCTACTCTTAACATAACAGTAAGGAAGTTCTAGAAGCTCTATCTACTTGTATACCAAGACTGGATTTTTAAAATGTTTAATAATATATTTAAATTTTTCTTAATATAGTAATTGAATTTTTTATGGAGTGTAATATGACTTTTTTTTTTTTTTTTTTTTGAGACAGGGTCTCACTTTGTAGTTCAGGCTGGCCCTGAACTCAACCTCCAACTCACATCACAGCAATCCTCCTGCCTCTGCCTCCAGAGTGCTGGGGTTACAGGCGCGAGCCACCACGCCCGGCACTGTGGTATGTGGTGCTGATTGCTGCTGACCATGAGTCTCCACACCCAGTATGGTATGTGGCTACCGGGATCGAACCCAGGTCCTTGTGCTTGCAAGACAGGCGCCGGAACCACTGAGCCAAATCCCCGGCCCTGTGACTTCTTTTTTTGAGAAGTTCTTGCTATGTTGTTCAGGCTGCCCTTGCACTCTACTATGTAGCCTAGGCTGATGTCAAACTCATGGCAATCCTCCTGCCTCAGCTTCCTGAATGCTGGGATTGCAGGCATGTGCCACCATGCCTGGTTGACATTTCGGTATATCTATACAATATGCAATTACCAGATCAAGATAATTAGCATATTTATCTTTTATACACTGACCATTTCTTTGTGTTGGCAACACCCAAAATCTTCCAAACAAGTTACTTTAAATATTCAATTAATTATTATCAATCAGTTACTCCAGTGTATTACAGAACAGTAGGAGTTTTCCACCTACCTACTGCACCCCTTTTCCATTAGCTCTCCTCTCTCCATGCCCCACCTATGACACCTTCACCAGGCTCAAGTACTATAATTCTACTCTTTCTTTCTAATTTTTATTTTTTAATTGAATTTATTGGTACATTTTATATACACACTATGATCACAATCAACATTGAGAGTTTGTACCAGTACATGACAAAATTTAATTCTCATTTTTTCTCATTCCCCTTCTCCCAAGTCCTCCACTCCCTATATACATAAGCTCTGTTTCCTTTTGTAATACTCTGACTTTCCTTGAGGTGAACATTTTAGCATCTACATGTGATATTTGTCTTTCTGTGCCTTTCTTTCCTTAACCAAATATCCTCCAGTTCTAGCCATATTGCTTCAAATAATGGCATTTTTATTTTTTTCCAGGGTATATATGTACCACATTTTCTTTATCTCCCCATCTCTCACTGAACGTCTGGCTGGGTTGATTCCATATTTTGGCTCTTGCGAACAATGCCAGGAAGAATTTTTGAGACCAAGAGTATGTACACTTTCAGCTTTTTAAGATATTTCCACATTATTTTCCAAAATGTTATACCAGTCAGGAGTGGTGACACATGTCTGTAATCCCAGCACTTGGGAGACTGAGGCAGGGGGATCTCTGATTTTAAGGCCAACTTGAACTGCAGAGTGATACCTTGTCTCAAAAAAAAAAAAGTTATACCAGTTTTTGTTCTACTAGAAATATATGAGTTTCTTCAGACAAATCTAATATGGATTTTTTTTTCTTTTGCAGTACCAGGGATTGAACTCTGACCCTTGTGCTCCCAAGGAAGGCATGGTACCACTTGAGCTAAATTCCCAACTACAAGTTTCTTATTATATGCTTTCACCTATATTTCATGTTATCAAGAATTTTTGCAAATCTGATGGAAATGAAATGGAATCTCTTATGTAACTTTAAAATTTGTTTTTTTATGGTATTACTATTGAATGTCTTTCCAGTTCCTAATCATTTATTCATCTTCAGTGCAATGACTTATCTGATACTTATGAAAATATGAGCAAATACAGGCAGTTCTCTTTTGCCTATACTGGTGAGGAAGTTAAACAAGATGACATTCTATATTACAAAACACCCATAGTCCCATCTATACAATCTGGTATCTACAACTGGCTAAAACAGTAGAGGAGGAGCATAATAATAAGCCCAAACCAATAGAATCACTTCTTCCTTGGGAACGGAAAGATCTCACTTAGCTGACTTTGTCGTTGCTGTGGGTCACTGAGCGTGTTGCTGTGGTTTCTGTGATCAGAGATGGTTTTTGCTGTGAGGTGAAGAAAACAGAGAAATCCAGCTGCCCCTTTCTTCCTTCCTCCTTTCCTGCCTTCTGTTTTTCTTTTTTATGTTACCGGGGATTGAGCCCAGAAGCATGCTACCACTGAGCTACATTCTCCAGCTTTTTTATTTTATTTTACATGTTTATTTTGAGACAGGGTCTCAGTAAGTTGCCCAGACCGAACTTGAGGTCCTCCTGCCTCAGCCTCTCAAGTTCTAGGGTTCCAGGTGTGCCCCACCACACGGCACTTGCAGAGGATTTTATAGCAGGTTGTCACGCTACAAACCAATTCAGCTTGTCAATTAGTGCATCCACAAAGTAGAAATTATTACATGTGGAGACGAACAAACATCTTATACTTAAGGACTTAAAGTTGTTCAGCGTTTTTATTACCACAAAGTTCAGTACTGAACTACTAACTGGGAAGAAAGTTTTAGTAACTCTGTTAGGTTTAAAGCTGGGTAAATAGTAAGACTATGTAGTAACTCCCTCCCCAACACACACACACTGGGGATCAATGCACCGAGGGACTTTTTGAACTAGGGCATTGTAAATTGCCTGAGCTGGACCAGAATTTGTGATTCTTCTGCCTCAGCCTCCCACAGTGTTGGAATTACAGGTATGTTCCATCACACCCAACTGAGCCTTTGCAATTATTTGAAGCATATTTTCCTAAGCTTTCCCCTCATAAAAACTGTATGCTAAAAAAAACACCATGCTTTACAAATTATGATGGAGTGGGTCAAATCTTCCCATTAATATTTCTATTATTGTATCATAAAACAAGATAATTGTTTTGGTTGGATCAGGAATGTAGTTCAGTGACACAGGACCTGCCTGGCAAGTGCAAGTCTCTGAGTACAGCTTCTAGTACCAAAAAAGAGGAAGAAAAAAATAAAAAAGAAAAGAAAAGTTTTTTGAGGTAAGATTTCACTATGTTGGGGCCGGGGATGTAGCTCAGTGGTTCCAGCGTCTGTCTTGCAAGCGCAAGGGCCCGGGTTTGATCCCCAGTATCCACATAGCATACTGAGCATGGAGACTCACACCAGCAGCAATCAGCACCACATACCACAGTGCCAGGCATGGTGGCTCACGCCTGTCATCCCAGCACTCGGGAGGCAGAGGCAGGAGGATTGCTGTGATGTGAGATGGAGGCTGAGCTCAGGGCCAGCCTGAACCACAAAGCGAGACCCTGTTTAAAAAAAAAAAAAAAATTTCACTATGTTTCAGAATGATCTGGAACTCCCAATATAGCTCAGGCTGGCCTCGAACTCACTGTGCTCTTCCTGCCTCAGCCTCCCCAGTGCTGACATTACAGGTGTGTGTCACTATGTTCAGCTAAAAGCTTTTTATGGAACTTATATTTATTTTTCTTTTTGTTTTGTTTTTTTGAGACAGGGTCTTGCTATGTAATTCAAGGTGGCCTTGAACTCACTATATACCCAGGCTGTCCTCAAACTCTGCTATCCTCAGGCTCCTGCGTGCTGGGATTATAAACTTGTGTGACCACACCCAGCTGGAATTATATTTGGAAGCTCTAAACTATGAAACCAATTCTATTTTTCCTTGTCTATGTAAATTATGCTATAAGTAAAAAAGCTAAAAGGTATACCACTTTTTATTTCTAATAACTAAAGCTGGTATTTATTTAACATTTACTACATGTCAAGCTCAGTGGAAAATACTTTCTGAACATTTTTCACTTTATTCTTGAGACTTCCTGGGGTACAGTATCCCTGCTTTCAAATGGTTAGAGAGGGTGAGAACACAGTCCCAGACTTCTGTCACAGACAGCAATACTGCCATTCTTTTTCCAAATATGTTTTCAATTACTATCAAGTGGGCAATCCTAGATTCCTTTAACTTCATCTCTACTTCCCTTTTGGACTCCAGGGAGAAGTGTTAACATAAACCAGCGAGGAGAATGATATACAGAGAATAATAAAAAATAGATAAGAATTTACCATATTATTATGCTGAACTTTATTTACATAGCCTTTGTTTTACATTTAATTCTTAAGTGGGAGCAAAAAATGATTTTTATTAAATATAAATTGGCATTTAAACTTCTAAATAGTACATGTGGAAGTCGCTAGAGGAAGTCACTGCTAGTAAATTAATTTATATACATACTTATAATCTAAACAAAATAGGCAACTTTGCATTTTCTTGGTGAAAATATATTCTTCATATAACTCCATTTGAAGCTTTTATAATTGTTATTCCTGTCATCATTCATTTTCTAAATTTAATGACTTTATTTACTTATATCTCTAAATACAAAGTAAATACAGTTCTTTGTATTGGCTTCCCAATTTGCTCTCTTGCTTATAATGATGTGAGTTTGGACTTTATCATTGGTTTGAGTCCTAGTTTTAGAGGTATGGGGATTCAAAAGAAATTCTTTTGTTTGTTTTGGGTTTTTTTGAGACAGGGTCTTGCTTTTGTAGTCCCGGTTGGCCCTGAACTCTCTATGTAGCCCAGGCGAGCCTCAAATTCCTAGCAATCCTCCTACCTCTGCCTCTCAAGGGTTAGGATTATAGGCGTGAGCCACCATGTCCAATGAAATTCTTAATCTGGAGACATTTACAGTGGTCTGCATATCTTTCTTCAGGAAGTATCTTCCCAGGCTTGCTACTGTTGCCACACCCTTTGAATATAATATACTCGTCCTTTGGCTCAAGATGTTCATGCTCCATATCTGATCGCTTGATGTTTAACATTCCACTGATACGGATGGGATGGAATTTTATGGGGAATGAGATGAGCTAGTGAGCCTTGACATAACAGGCTTTCTTCTCCTGCAAAAAGTTACTCAGACGTGGGCACAGGCCTGAGATTCCAGAATCTGGGGGTCTGAGGCAGGAGAATGGTGTGCTTCAGCCCAGTCTGGTCAAGTCAGAACTTTAGCTAGATCCTGTCTCAAAATTAAAAATACAAAGAAGGGCTTGGAGAGGTAGCTTAGCAGGAAAACTCTGCAATCAATCCCTAGTACCGTAAAAAAATATTGTTAGTAAAAAACTAAAAAAACCTGCAAATTGTTTTCATCTATTTTTTACACACTAAATGCAGCCTTAAAAAGCACAAATTTTATAGGCAAGAATTTTTTTTTTTTAATGAAGAAAATGGAAACCTTTTTAGGATATACTATACAACCAATCATATTGTAGGTAAGAAAGCCAGATCCCAAGTGATATGAGAGATCCAAGGTGAATTTTCAAATATAAGTTACTTAGAGGATTTGCAAGTAAATTTTTATTAACAATGCATCAAATGTTTTCAACATCTGAACATTTCAAATTGGTAAGAATAATCATAAATATTCAGTTTTTCTGTAGGGACAGGGGGTCCTGTAAATAGAAGAAGATAGGATAAAGGCCTCATTGAGCTTTAAGACCAATAAGAAACTTACTAACAACAGTTTCTGCCCTCACATGTAGGCTCTGTGGTCAGAGTAATCAGGACAAAGGGGGTGAAGGCCAGCCAGACTTGGAAAGACGCCAGGCAGCACAGTTAACAGGAAATGCCAGCTCCTGTCACCTGCCTGGCAAAACAAACCAGCGATAGGGGACAGCCGGGTGTGCACACATATTATCACATGTTCTCACTTTAACATCAGTATGGAGCACACGTGTACACATCCTTTTTTCTATCCAAGGGAACAGGCTAGCTATGCAGGTACTAAGAAGCGCCTGCCGGGAGATAGGTAGACACTGGACCACCTAAATCAGGCGAGCCTGAGATAAGAACTTAGGGGCTTTCACCTCTGCTGCCCCCTACCACCTCATGGTAGTTGTCTATCCTTTTCTTTTCCATCTCTTTCCCCAAATAAATCTGGCAAAAGTGTGTCCTAGACCAGAAGCAGTGAATGAGTATAGCCCACCCTGAGCAACAATATCCATTCAAAGATTCACCTTTTCAATTTAATATGTACCTTAAGACTTTTCTCTCAAAAAATAGTAAAATGACCCACAGGAAGTTTTATTTGCTTGGTAGAAAAACTGAAAAGGAAAACATTCTTTTGTTTCAGAGGGGACAACCATCTCCTATTTCAAGTGGTTTCTAATGTCATTTAAAGAATCTGAAAAACTACACATAATGTAGCATATTCTTAGCCAGCATCAGGTCCTTTAGGTCTACTTTATTTGCATGTGTCTTACAATAGAATGAAATAATTTATTTGGTATTGCTGAGTATATTAAACTGGTCATTATTTTAATGGGGATATTTACAATCATTTGTAGTCATTGGCTTCTAGGAGTTGTTGCTTGTCATCTTCGTGCCTTTACATTTCCCAAAATAAAGGCATGGAAAACATCCACGTTCCTTATTGAGAAACCCGAGTGATATAAAGACAGATTCAGACAGGGGAAATCCATGGTATTAAGATTAGTTTTGTTGCTAAGCTTTATCGTTTCTTAATTAAAAATTTGCCAGTGTCTCTTTAGATCCCCATGCTAGTTTGCTTTGACCTCAAGGAACAGGAGCCGCCGCCCCCCCCCCATCTTGGCGGACGCCGGAAACAACACATATTCGTTCAATTTCAGTCGCTCCTTTGTCTTTGGAAAATCAATTCGGGCCTCACTTGGAGCCCCAACCACGGTACTCACTGCCCCGCCTTACTCAGGACCCAGGGGAGCCACCGCGCCTGATTTACCCCGTGCCGTCCCTCCCTGGACTAACCCCCCCGGCGAAGGCCAGCCGGCCTCCTCCGCTTCATCCTTCACCGCCCCCCGGGAAAGCGTGGATGACAGAGTGACCACGGCCGGCTCAGCCGACACTACCCGACAAGAGCCAGGGACAGTCTAGGGGCCCAGGCCTCCAACACCTCCAGGCCGGAGGCGGGCCGGAACTCTGCGGACGTCTGTCCTGCAGACCAGGCTGTCGCAGCGGATTTTCCCATCCGGCGAAGAGCGTCCGCCTCAGACTCCGCAGCGGAACTACAACTCCCAGCACCGCCTCTACCCGGACTCCCGGAAGTCCGTGCTCCGCCGGGCGGAAGCAGCTGAGACCCAGCAAAGAGGCCGGGGGTTAATTCAGCTAGAAAAAGTAGGCGGGAAGAGCTGCAGGACTCCTGTCAATTCGCCACCATGAATGTGGTTTTTGCTGTGAAGCAGTACATTTCGAAAATGATAGAAGACAGCGGGCCGGGTATGAAAGTACTTCTCATGGATAAAGAGACGGTGAGTTTGCTTCTGCTCAGTCTTTGTAGAGGAGCCCTCCCTCAGAATAATCGATCCCATTCCACTGTAGGATTTGGCGTTAAAGATAGTGAGGGTCAGTTCTGTATGGAACTGAAAAGTTGTATAAAAGCTTGCCGCGTTGATTTTCAGTCAAAACGCTTGAAACCGCTGCCCAGAGACCACTTCGACCTAGAACGATGTCTCTCAGCCAAGAAATATTAGGATGTGAGACAGAGCACTTGGAAGACTTTGAGCTGGCCCTGTTGCATTCAGCATTGGGTTTTTAAAGTAAAGCTGTTGGGGCGTAAACTGAGATGACAGGTTGTTTGTTGGCCATAGAAAGAAAAGACAAGAAATAAAATGTGTGGATTGCTTGTTTTCAGGAGAGCATGTTTTTCCTTCTGGTTCATTGCAACCTGTTTTGAAGATTTGTAAATATTATTCCAGATATATATATATATATATATATATATATATATATATATACTAGTTTTTTTGAGACAGGGTCTCGCTTTGTAGTTCAGGCTGGCCCTGAGCTCAGCCTCCAACTCACATCACAGCAATCCTCCTGCCTCTGCCTCCCGAGTGCTGGGATTACAGGCATGAGCCACCACGCCCGGCACTGTGGTATGTAGTTCTGGTTGCTGCT
>PVIR01046479.1:0-10246 GCA_004026965.1 Petromus typicus
AAAAAAAAAACAACTCAGGTTAAACATTGCTGGTAAGAATATAGCATCAGCAAGGTGTGGTGGCACACATCTGTAATCTCAGCACTTGCAGGAGGATCATGGGAAGGTAAGGCCACCCTGGGCTACACAGTGAGTCCAAGTCCAGCCTAGAATACCTATTGAGAACCTGTCTCAAAAAACAAAAACAAATGTTTTAAAAGAATGTAACATCACAGGCCTCTTGGGAAAGTAGGGAGCAGGGAAGGGGCAGAGCCGGGACGAGCCTGAAGTCCCAGCGTGGGGGGTGGAGCCAGGCAGAGCCTGGGACGTGGGCGCTTCTGGGAGCTGGGGAGGCGGAGACCCAGATCCGCCCTGGGCTCCTGGATCCCGCCACCCGCCAGAGGCCACGCTGCGCAGCTGACTTCCTGGTGGCTGACACAGCAAATGTGCGGTTTGCCTCTGGGCTCTGGTCACTGATGACAGCAGCGACAGACTCCGAGACAGGAATGTAAACATACAGTGGCCAGAGGGCACCTGTGCTGCTTCACGATGCCCATGGTTTCTTGTACCCGCTTCATATGGCAGAGCTGCGGCCCGGCCCTAGGCATGGACTGGGTCAGCGCTTTATCTGACTAGTGAGGTAACAGAGGCACAAGGGACAGTGAGCGTGTGACGGGATCATGCACGTGTGCCGCCAGCCCTGGCCACATCAAGTGATTTGAAAATGATTCGTTTTTTCTTTTTCTTCCCTCCCCAGTTAGAATGATTGGATAAATGACTGGTTTTAACTCATATTACTTGTAAGTAGTTTTAGAACATAATTGCCTAGAGGATAATTTGTTTCTGCCTGGCTGAGATTACCGTGCTGGTCATTAACTACCCAGCCACTGGCCCTTTCCAAACATCCTGACCCCCTTCTTTGTCCCTTGGGCACAGCGCTCTCTCTGCAGACAGTGCCAGGGCTGCCAGGCTACCACAGCCTTCGGGCCCTTTTGGGGGAAGAGGGCCCAGAGCAGCGTCCCAAACATCCTGAGACCTTATGACCCAGCAGTCTGCAGAATGGAGTCCAGGCCCTCTGAAGCACAGCCAGCCTGGGTCACTGTGTCCCCGCTGAGCCCCAGAGGCCGAGGCTGAGCCCCAAGCTAGGGACAGGTGTGGCCTCAAGCTTCATGTGCTCCTTAACAGGCTTCCTTCCCACATGGATGCCTGGGGTTTGGTCCTTTTTCCCCCTGCCATCCTGTAGTGCTACACATGCTTCTTTTGGTATGGATATTTTGTGGTAGCAACAGCCAGCCAATGTGATGTCCATCTGTATGCACGGACAGGGCTCGGTCAGGGCCTCGCTGCGCTCCAGGGACCTGGCCCTTCCTGGGAGAGCTTCAGGTGTCCCTGGAGTCAGAAGGGATCCCCAGAGTCCTCCTGTGTCCCCATTTCTGCTACTTGTGCCTCACCAACCGGGTGTCCATGATGATGGATGCTGAGGGTACAATTTATGGCCCAACAGCAGGGCACAGTGACAGACAAGCTGAGCCATGTCCCCTATCCCAGGTGCCACGACCAAGAGGACCCCTGGCTGTGCACTGATCGGACTGCCTCACAGGCCCACCTGGCCACCCCTGTGGTCACACAAGATGTTAAGCTTCTGCCAGGGAACACCCTACGAGTTGAGGTTCCCAGGGTACCTGGGTGCAGGAAGGGCTCTGACTTGTGAGAAGGCCAGGAAGGCTTGCTGGGTGATGCCCGGACTTTCAGAATACACAGCTCTACGTCCAAGGTCATGAGGTGGGACAAGAAGCCTAGCAGGAAAAACCTGGCCTGTGCTTGTGGGTTGATGGCTGGAGCAGCCCCTTGAAGCCACGGGGAACACTCTTTGGGCCGCGCTGGAGTGCACCCAGCTAGCCTGCACAAAGCCAAGGGGACCAGGGAACATCGATCCAGGCACAGAGAGCCCAAGCGAGAGGCAGAGCCTGGCCTCCAGGGAGCATACCTTCCAGTGAAGGGCTCAGAGCTGCAGAAGCTGGGCCTGGCGGCACCCTGTATCCAGAGGGCCACCAGAACGTGCCACGTGGTCTTCTCTGACATCACAAGTCCACCTTTCCAGGCACGAGCTACTTAATATAAGTCCCAAACACCCTCTCTGCCACTGAGCAGCCATGTGACCCAGAAGCCGCCAGTCACAGGTGAACACAGGTGAGCAAGGCTCCAGCAGAGGAGGCCCAGCAGTTGGCAGGGGTCCTGTCCCCATGGGGGAAGACAGGGGACCTGACTGGCTGCTCTTTTCTGGATCCCTATTTTTAGCTGAAATTAATTAAGAATTTGTATTTCCTCAGAAGAGAAAATCTCACTGATACGAAGAGTTCAAAGACTGAGGGGCTTTTTATTTTGCTTGAGTCAGGCTTTCACTATGTAGCCCAGGCTGGTCTTGAACTCTCAGTGATCCTCCTGTTTCAGCCTCCGTGCTGGAATCACAGGTATGCGCCACCTCATCTGGAAAACTCAACACTTTCAACAGGAAAATTTTTTCTTATACAAAGTAACAATTATTTATTTATTACTAATTTTTTGTGGTGGTGGGGATCTAACTTAGGGCCTCCTGGATGCTAGGCAAGCTCTACCAGTGAACTATATCCCAGCCTTCTATTTTTATTAAGAGACAGAGTCTTGCTAAATTTCTCAGGCTGGCCTCAAATTTGCAATTCTCCTGCTTCAGCCTGACAAGTGGCTGGGATTACAGCCATGTGCCCTTCTGCCCAGTTTAATGAATATCTTAAAGAGCTCAAGATCGCATATCTTTGGCAAATGAGACTAACTATTAATGTTTCAATACAACAACTATTCCTTTTGTGTCTTGACTACTAAACTAAGTTGTTTTGGTTTGGTTTTTTTGAGACAAGTTCTCACTTTGGAGTTTCAAACTGGCCTTGAACTCATGGCGATCCTCCTGCCTCAGCCTCCCAAGTGCTGGGATTACAGGCATGGGCCACCACACTAGGTTAAAGTAGGTTACATTTTCTCTTACTTGGGTATACTTTTCTTAAACTTATAGATCAAACTTACCTATCAAGCTACTACAAACTAGTATCACCTTATTCAGTGTTTAAGGCTATGAAAAATGTAAGTTTATTTAGTTTTTGTTTAGGCATTACTCTGAAAAACTTTACATCCACAGTAATTATGTTTCTCAGCATGTTAACTGAAAATTGTCTCAAGACCTTCCAGTAACCCAACCGGGCCTGGCTAGGGGTATAGTTCCAGGGTACAGTATGTGTTGCCCCTGGGTTTGATCACAAAAACAGTAAAACAAAAACACTACAGGGACTAACTCAAGATTGCATTAATAGATATTCTAAGACAAAATATTAAAATATTAATTACAAGCCTAATTTTGAGTTTATGTGTTTTTACTTCTTGAGATTTAGCTTGGAAACACAAGGGCCCGAGTTTGATCCCCGATACCACCAAAAAACATTTTTTTTTAAAGGCAGAAGGGGCCGGGGATTTGGCTCAGTGGTTCCGGGTCTTGCAAGCGCAAGGACCCGGGTTGGATCCCGGTAACCACATACCATACTGGGTGTGGAGACTCACCCCAGCAGCAACCAGTACCACATACCACAGTGCTGGGCGTGGTGGCTCACGCCTGTAATCCCAGCACTCGGGAGGCAGAGGCAGGAGGATTGCTGTGATCTGAGTTGGAGTCTGAGCTCAGGGCCAGCCTGAACCACCAAGCCAGACCCTGTCTCAAAAAACCTAAAAAAAAAAAAAAAAAAAGGCAGAAGGGAAAATCTCATGTTGTACCCACACTGGCTCTGCTGTAGAGGTCACCCTAGTGGAGACCCTCAGAGGACCGCACTTGGGACCCCCCCGGGACCGTGTCAGCCAGTGACCACGCGCAGGAAGGGGCAGGGAGGCTGAGGAGCTGCCTGGGGTGCAGTAAGTGTCCACCTCCCACACGGACTGACACATTCCTCCTCAAGGCTCTGGGCTAGTGGTTCCTCAGGCCAAATCTAGCTTCATTACAGACGGGTCTATTAACATGCGTGTCACTTCTGCCATCCTGTGAAGGAACATGGACAGCTAGAGTTGGAGCTTTGTAGGAAGGAACTTTATTCCTCAAAGCTGCCTAAGGTTTGATGGATTTATTTACAAGATTTCCAAAAAGAACTTCAGCCTTAATGACACAAATGAAGAATCTGGCTAATTCTGTGCTTTAAAAGAGATAACGTTATGTTACCTCCTATGGGTGTTTTAAATCATTTATTTTCCTTTAGTTAAATCGACTGGCTCCCTTTTGTTTCCCAGTAACCCGTGATATTACATGAACTCTGCAGGAGCTTTTGGTCTTTCTGCCTTGCCCAAATCAAGGCCTAGAAGCTTTTCACACCTGAAACTCTTCCCACAAGGCCCAGGGAAGTCACAGGATCTGAGGTACTCAACGTGATTTAGTCTCTCAGATAAATGACTATGAATGAGTTCATGATGCCTTGTTGGATAAGAGGTGCTTTTATGAGAGACACACGCTTTTCAGAAGTCCTGTGCTACAGAAACTGCTGGAGAAAGCTATGCATAATGGTCCATAATTATAATCCCAGCACTCAGGAGGCTGAGGCAGGAGGATTGTCATGAGTTCAAGGCCAGACTGGGATGTGTAGTGAGATTGTC
Source organism: Petromus typicus (assembly GCA_004026965.1). Taxonomy (NCBI): domain Eukaryota; kingdom Metazoa; phylum Chordata; class Mammalia; order Rodentia; family Petromuridae; genus Petromus; species Petromus typicus. The sequence goes on from PVIR01046479.1 coordinate 4,639, forward strand.
TCAAAAAAAAAGACAAATTATAAGTCAGTTGAGTCAGAATGCCTTGTTCTCCTCAATCTGTTTACTCACCGCTGGACGGACTGACAAACATCAGTATCCCAGGACCAAGTCTCAGAACTATGTTGACTCCCACAGTGTGCCTCCAGGCCCTGCTTGCTGCAGGGTGAGAGGCCTCAACTTACCAAGAGTTCCCAGGACAGCAGGGCTTGGTGAGCAGACCACACCGTCAGTGGTGTGTCCTAACTGCACACCTGGTATATCCCTGACATGCCTCAGAACTGTTGTATATTATTTGGGGAAAGATTGTTATATTTTATAAATATTTTTCCTGAAAATATTACTTTATCTATTTTTTTATAAATTAGATGCAATATCCTTTTAAAAAGTTTTTTTTTTTGCAGTACTAGGGATTGAATATAGGACTCTGCATGCTAAATAAGCACTCTGTCACTGAGCTACATCCCTAGACCTTTTCTTTGAAAATAGAGTTCAACATTATTTTTATATTTTGTCTAAAACGTTTTTTTTGAGACAGGGTCGCACTTTGTAGTTCAGGCTGGCCTTCAGCTATGTTCTCCAGGACAGCCTCAGACTCACAGCAATCCTCCTGCTTCTACCCCCCACCCAGTGCTGAAATTACAAGCATGAGCCACCACGCCTGGCACTGTAGTATGTGGTTCTGATTGCTGGTCGGCATGAGTCACCATGCCCCACATTGTTGTACATGGTTACCGGGGATTGAACTAAGGACCTTGCACTTGCAAGGCAGGCACCAGAACCACTGAGCTAAATCCCTGGCCCTTGTCTAAAGCTTTTGATTGATGTCATCCTGCTTTGTATACCCCAGAAACTGCCTAGTGTTCTTTTCAGCTGCACTGGCTTGTCACGGTTCTCCTCAGATCTTTCACTTTTTCTTTTCTTTTCTTTTTTTTAGGTTTTTTGAGACAGGGTCTCGCTTTGTAGTTCAGGCTGGCCCTGAGCTCAGCCTCCAACTCACATCACAGCAATCCTCCTGCCTCTGCCTCCCAAGTGCTGGGATTACAGGCGTGAGCCACCACGCCCGGCACTGTGGTAGTGGTACCGATTGCTGCTGGGCGTGAGTCTCCACACCCAGTGTAGGTATGTGGTTACCGGGGATCAAACCCTGGTCCTTGCGCTTGCAAGACAGGCGCCAGAACCACTGAGCTAACTCCCCGGCCCAGATCTTTCACTTCTGATAACTAACTCAGAGGTGCTTTCACATAGCCTCTGCAGTCTGCTGCCTTCCGCAGGTCTCTCCTGCCTGGCTCGGCTGCCCCTCTGAGGAAGAGAAACTGCCCTGAAGTTACTTCTCACCAAGATGAAGGCACCTGAGGAGGGAACTGCACATCTGCCCAAGTGAGCAAATGCTGGCTCAAACAGCTCTCTGTGGATGGCAGGTGATGTAAGGAAACTGTTTTGTCTGCAGTGGTCTGACTAACTTCCTCTCACTCTGGAAGGGCCACTTTGGGTGCCTAGCTGTGTCCTGGACAGGACACTCCCATGTGCCCCCACTGCCAGTTCTGTTTTCAGCTTTCTCGTCATTACCAGTCTCTGGCTATAAGCCTCCAAATAATGCCTCCAATTTTTCTACTCCCTGCTTAACTCACCATTCCCAAATAAAACCTGGCCCTCCAGACCTGCCTCAGGACCCCATCTGCCTCACATGGTCCTTCTCCAGGCTCAGCAGAACCCTGACCTGGAGCTTGAGCCTTGACACAGGTCATGTGGGGCTGGGCCCTGAAGCAGCCCGAGTGGACACCCAGCTGAAAGGGTTTCCTCTCTTGCTGCCTGGAATCTGCGAGCAGGTCACTGCAGGGTCGTGCTCCCAGCTCCCACCCTGGAATCCAGCCTTCTACGCAGCACCGTCTCCCTCCTTTTGGTCGCCCCTTGGAAGCTGCCTGCTCCTGGGAATCTAGACTGACCCTCGCCAACCCCTCAACTGGTGCTTCAGCTAACTCTGCAAAGACAAGGCCTACAGGAGTCCTCGATGGATTCTTAGGCCTGTTGCCTCCTATTTATGGTCATTAGAGAATTGTTAATGATGGGATGATTCTCTTAAACACAGTAGGGAACTGGTGACAATGAACTTTGCCTCAGTCCCATGTCCCCCAAAACAACACTGGCTCTGAACTGCTCCACCCAGCCTGGGTTCCAGAAAACAGCTAACTGCAGGTTTGCTCAGCCCTGGCACTGCCCTGCCCTGGCACAAACCAAGATGAGGCCAGCTTTCATCCTTAGTGAGGCTTCTGCAGGGCTTGGGGATGATGCAGGTGCCCCCTGTCTGACTGCAGAAGCCAGAGGTCCTTTCTTAGTCCTTTTCCATTGCTGGGCCACAGCACCTACCACCCACCACTTAGAGGAGGAGGGTTTATTTGGCTCATGGATGGTTTTTGACGAGTCATTCCTCAGTCAGCAGGCTCCAAGGAAAAAAGGCCATGGTGGAAGGGCCTTGGGGGACAAAGCTACTCACATCATGGCAGCCAGGACGAAGAGGAGGGAGGAGCAGGGTCAAGACCACACGTCGGATCCCAGCCCAGGGACACAGCTCTGACCAGGCGCACCCCTAGGAGCATGCTCAGTATGAAGGCATCGTGTGCAAATCCCTGGATGGACACAGTGCCTCCCGAAGACCCCCTGGAGTGTGAGGCGTGGGGATGTCTGTATCTGAGGCAGGACACTTCCTTTGTGCTGACACAGCCTCCTTGGTGGATGTTCTGCTTATTCACTAGGGGCTTCTCCTTAATTATCCAGGGCACTTCATCTTTATGGCGGTTTTTTACATCCCCGATGGAAGGAAGCCTAGTTCTGGTTTCCACATAAGAAAAATGGAAATGCTTTTCTAGGATGAGGCAAAAGAGCCAGCAAGGGACAGTGGGAGAACGCAGACAAGAGATGCTTTCTCACTCACTCAATGAAAGGCGAGAGGCTCCATGCCAGCCACGAAGACACATTTACAAATCTTATCTCCCTCAGAAGCCTGCAGCCATGCAGGGAGGCATGGAACAAGTACATGTAGAACAACAGCAGTCAGGCAGGGGTATCAGGCTGTGTCCTAGCTTCACCCTCATCTTTCATCTTTCATGATGAAAAAAACTCTGCAGCTGGGTGCAGAGCTGCACACCTTGGTCCCTGCCACTCGGGAGACTGAGGCAGAGGACAGTGGAAGCCAGTGGGATGGGCAGGCAGCACAGCAAGACTCCTCCTCTTAACAGTAACAAGGAAAGCTGTGGCATTTCATTTGGGAGAAGCGAGGGAGGAAATGTCAGGCGGGGAGCAGCAGTCGTGAAGTCGACAGGCATGAAGGTAGAGCCTGAGTGTGCACTAGGGAAGTGCTGTCGCAGTCACAGAGCCAGGCTAGGCTGGTCACGTCCACAGCAGCGGGCAGCAAGGCCAGCCCAGATGGGTGACACCAGGCCATACTCCTGCTTGGGAGTGCTCAGCCAGTGGAGGGTGGGGAGTGGGTCGTGGGATGATGAGATGAGACTCTCAATTAGGGACATGGCAGGGCAGCTGGGTGCAAGATTACAACACTCAGAGACCGACGGGGCCTTCAGATCTGAATCACTCACTGAGGTCATTTTGTGTATGAGGTTCTAGGGAGTAAACCTGGGCCTCCCACTAAATTATATCTAGAATTCCTCCTGCACCTATTACCTGCCGGTCAAAAGCAGCAGAGTTGGCAAAATTAAACATTATTTTAAAAACCACACACAACTTTTTGGATGGGAGAACAAGAAATATACCAATTATTCAGCTGTTGCAATGTGTTTCTCTGTCTGTCTGCTCCACACCAGTGGTGTCTACCTGGGTTTGGGGCGCTGAGGATGGAACTCTGCCAGTGAGGCTCTGCTAATACAAGGCACTAGAGAGAGGCCGCAAGCTGGGGCAGTGAGAAGGGACTTGCTTCTTCTGAGTCATTTCAGGGTGGCTTCTGCTTCCTTTATTATGGAAGAATAGGCAACAGATGGAATTATAGCCCCATTTTAAATTAAAGCAGGTCGGGACATCTGTAGGCCTCCTTGCAGCTCAGCCCCAACCCCTGAATGTAACTCGAATAGACACAATGTTCATAGCTAAACAGGAAGCTAAAGGGAAGCTCGTGAATACCAACCATGCATCCAGAGGGACTGCAGAAACTAGCACCGACAGCAGAAGCTAGAAAGCACAAGGGTGGAAGTTGCTGTCACATCCCCCTCAACCTGCCTATTCTGTGACAGGATCTTGGGTGGTGGCTGACTGGGTCGCCACAAAGTTCATCAGGCATGAACTCCAATCGCAAGTGTTGGCTGAGACAGTGTCTTCACTGGGACAAATACATGTGTGGAGCTATTGATGGAGAAAACGGTTTACTCCCATTTCAGTTTTTTAGGCACCCAGAAAGTTTCTAGCTGGCAGAAGACGTTCAGGAGCATCAGGCCCATGAGAATTCCCCTGATCTCTGTCCCAGTGGAGGCAGAGATCCTGACCCCGGGACAATGGTCTGCTAAACTGGCCACGTGACACTGATGGCTGTGATGGGCAGAAAACAGTGAGTGGAGGACTGGATGTCCCAGAGACCCAAGCCCAGAGGACACAGTCCCTGTGACAATCCAAAGATTCCTGGAGCTCTGATGCGGTGGAACAGGGGAGACAGGCCCTCCATAGTGAAAGACACGACTGGACCTTACGTCACCTGAAAAAGGACAGTTCTTGGCAGGTCCTTTTTGGCATTTGGAGGCAACACATACCAAATCTGAATGTGCTACTCGAGCCCACTCTAGTAACATGGTCAGTCAGTTTTGAGGAAACACTGAGCAATGGAATGCTCAGAACCCGAGCTCTCACAGGTGGGCTTAGGGCCCAACATGTCCAACACGCACACACGTGTCTGTGACAAGCAGCTTGTCCCGTGGAGCCTCAGCAAGCACCACTAGGACCCCTGCAGTGCAGAGCCCTGTGGTGGGGGGCAGAGTCACACCTTGTTCCCAGAGAACCAAATCCACCTGCAAACATGCTGATTTCCCACCGGCCTCCTTTTACAAGATACCGAGTGACCATGTGAGCTGGGTGCTCATTCTGAATTTAGAATTATGTGACCTGCCAAGATAGCTTAGACCTGTGCAGCAGAGAGGGGGGCTGGACTACACAGGTCTGGAAGACACAAGCATGGAGACCCCTCCAGGCAGGCGCCCACAGCTCTGCCGCCTCTCCTGCGGGGGGGGGGGGTCACGGGAGCCCCACAGGTGTCCCTTATCACCAGCTGCAAGGAGGAAATGACATGGGCCCGAATCACAGGGTGGTCTCCAGGAAGGGGGATGACTGCAGCTTACCTTCTCTCGGAGGCGACTCTACAGGACTGGTAAATACGAGTCTTCCCTCTGGGCAGAACTTTAGGCTGTCAGGGTACTTCAAGTGAGAGGTAGACAGACAGATTAGGGCTGTGTGGAACACTGGTGAGGAGGTGGGGTGGAGGAGCAGTGGATGCACTGCTCAGGACAGGCACCAGGGCTGGAAAGCTCCCAGAGGACACAACCACAATGATGGGCCAGTGGCACTTGGAACTCAGCACACCTGCCCCAGAGCCACCATGGAACAGCTGTCCCGGGCA
>PVIR01046480.1:0-10268 GCA_004026965.1 Petromus typicus
TTCAATAGCCAGCATCTTTGCACACACCTTCGCACTTCTTGACAGTCTCTCACATGCATGAACCCAATATAAAACACACATATGTACCCACTGCTCATTCTTTCACAAGCAAGCATACACACTCATTTTCTTTCTTTCCAGAACAAGTCAGAATTACAGCTCTTTTGGTGATTGTTATAATTTTTGGAATGGTTCATAAATTTTCCAAATTCTTTTAAATTTGTAATACTTTCATCTTTTTTTTTTTCCAAATTGTGAACCATTCCATATAGCATCTTTATTGCAAAAGTCAACATGCTTCTTAGAAATTCAGATTGTAATCAATAAAACAAACATTACATATATGAATTTAAATGTATAAACAGTTAGAAATTCAACAATATCTCCTATTATACTATTACACAAGTTCACAATTTTGTAAAAACTATAATACAGGCATACTATACATCAAGAGGAACCACTATTCCTTTTCACATGATTTTTTTTTCTTCTCTTTTAAAATAACGATCCATCACCATGGACTTTTCCCAACTTAACAGGACTGTTTTCCAATTTATCATCTTAGCTAGTGACATTATTTTCCAAAAGTTCACGAAGGAACCAAGGGAAACTGTGTCCTCCTTAGGGTTAGCTTTTTAAACTTCAGCAGAAATCTAGTTAAGGAGGCTGACCTAGCCAGTCAGATGGCTGTTATTGTTGGTCACCTACATAGCAAGATACTTTACACATTTAGAACAGCATAATTTGTCTCTGACGCTGTAAGCTGGTCCTGTAAATGAATAGCCCAACAAAACACACACAGGGGAATTGAAGGGTGGGGTAAAAAGAAATCCCAAGGGGAGGATATGAATATTTAACTTTTATGCTAATGTTGGGTTTTATATTAATCCATATTTTCAATTCATTTTTTGAAAATTAAACATTAGAATTCTTAGGACATTTTAAAAGTCTTTTAGTTCTATTTTGGACATACTAAAAACCAAGTTTTACCCAAAGGACTTCAAACCTTCATGAAAAAAAATAATCCCACAACTATCTGTTTTTCACTGCAGTACCTTTCTCCTTCATTCCCAGAACCCAGTAACTAAAATGTCAAAGAACTCTCCCTCTGGCAAGTGTAATAAGATATCAATTTTGTCAATTTTGAGGTTAAAAAATCATATGAAAAGGAATCTCATTCTGTCAAACTGTCAGTCTACTGAAAATTTTCTTACAGCTTCATTAATTTACTGTAATTTTCAGTTTCCAAATACAAAAATACAACAATTCTTATTGAAATCTATACGCTGGTAGTTTTAGTACACAAAAGAAAAAAAAAAAAAAACCAAACAAATTATTTACAAAATTATACAATTTAAGAAAAACTTTGTACAAAAAATATATAAATCCTTTGTTCCCTCTATCATGTTTAAACTGTCAGGACTCAAAATATTCACCACAATGAATCTTTCAAAATATATACTGACTGAGCCACAGACATTAAGAAAATTTCATTAGAGATGATGGAGGAGTAAGGAGCAAGATTGTTTATTCGAGGTTCCCATTCTAATGTTTCTTCTTCTATGAGCTTATTTCAGCTTCAGTGTTATGAGAAATTTAATAGTAACCTAGAATGAGGAAGTTATCATGAAGAGAACACTACATGAATGTAAAAAGATCCTGGTTGTGATACGTCATTCCAAGAAAATATGTAAAGGAAAAAGATGATCAAAACATGGAATTTAACTTCCTACAGCTAAGTAAATCTGAGTCCTGATGGTTTTAAGCTTCTTAACGAATAGTTTCTATTTTGAGAAACAGTCTTTACCTCAGGAAACAAAATCCTTGACATAGTGATAACCAGAACTTTCTGAAGCCAATAGGAAATTTCAAATTTTACACCACACACATATAAAAACACAAAGGTGTGTATCCTTGAAAAAGTAACATTCTATGTACATTAATCATTTAATTTTCCCAGGGGTCAGTACAGTGTAGTGTTGCTCCTCTGTTTTTCCATCTAACATTCAGAACACGAGGACATAAATTTATATATATTTTTTACTTAACAGATACTCTATACAGTGTACAGTAAAAATGCACACAGTAAAGTGTCTATTGAAGGATGTATGTGTTCATGGATAGCAACAAGCTACAAGATTATGGAAATATAGGGTCATCCAATCGAAGTCAAGTTAGGTTATGACTTCAATTTATTCTAGCATACCAGCCTCCTGCTCCACCACCCCACTGCACCCCCAGTCACCTTATCATCATGGTTTAAATTTAGGGAAAGTAATTCAGATACTTTTTATCCTTTTTTCTTAACTTAAAATTGAAGCTTTAAAAGAGAAAGAAATAAAAAGCTGGTGACTATCTCCCCCCCCAATTCTTCCTTTATTCTTATCAAAACACTTATCAATACACTGGTTTAAACCTTTTATTGGGGACTGAATTTTGATGGCCCAGTTGTTTTACTTATCGCACTAATGAGTAAGTCACAGGCCTAGTCATAAAAGGGAGAAATGACAATGGGGCAATAGGTGAAAAAGCCTTTTACATTTTCAGGTTAAAAACTGAACAAATGCACACTTAGTATCAAAGGAAAAATCAGCAGCAAAAAAACTAGGAATTAATACAATGAGAGGATGGAAATACCACAGAGCTATACCACAGGCAGTGGAAATATCACTGCCTTATGGCATTTAAGAATAGAGTGTGTTTTGATTTTCACTGCACATAAAAACCCTGGGGGGGGAGGGGGGTTGAGATTGAATACAAATTAGGCTCCTCCAGAGTAAAAAAATTAAATTTACTTTTCTTCCAAGACAACACTTGAAAGTAAAAGGGTATTTTAATTACAAATATCTCCTACTGTCTGATGACTCGTCCATAATAGCTAAGAGATTCCAGGTGATTTTATCATTTAATGAAATTTTATCAGCAGATTATAATCTAAAATAAAATTTCTGAACACCCTGTCATTTTCTTCATAATCCAACACCAAGAGCAACAAAAACAGGTGGTGTGGAAAATAAGGCTCTAGAGATTATCCATGTCATTCCTGTGGATTTTGGTAACTGTTAAAAGTCACTAGGCCTTTGGTGCTTTAATATCATGTATAATTAATTATGAGATGTGTTTACATAGCAAACTTGCTGTCCTTAAACTTACTATGTTGAAAAGAAAAATAAAAAAAATTTTTTTGGCTCACTGGCTTCTTTAAATAATTTTTAAAAGTTGTTCTTCTAAACAGTATTCCTAAAAATTATACAGCTTGAGTCAGATTTCATCTCCGCCATGAACGAGACTCATATTCTTCTTCATCTTCATCATCATCATCATGCAAGAACAAATCCGAGGTTTCGGTTTCCTGAAAAAGGAGGACAAAATCCACTTAGTGATCATAAGCATTAAATAAAAACACTTTCAGGCCACAGGAAAAATAGACCAGTGTACAAAAACCAGGATAGATATTCAAGTGAGATATTCAAAGTACTTTTCAAGACAAAAAAAATTTTTTTTAGATAGGAAGCAATGGTGTATCTTTCCAGGGTACAATGTAATATTTTGGTATATTTTGACACTGTATTTATAGACTCAATATTTAGGTTATGCATTATCTCAAAGGATTTTAATTTTTGTTTCTTTATGATAATAGTATTAAAAATCCTTTTTTGAGGCTGGAGATTTAGCTCAATGTTTCTGGCTTCTGCCCTGCAAGCACAAGGTCCTGAGTCCAATCCCTGTAACCATATACCAAAATGCCAGGTGTGGTGGCTCATGCCTGTAATCCCAGCACTTAGGAGCCATAGGCAGGAGGATTACTACGAGTTTGAGGCTTGCCTAGGCTATATAGTGAGTTCAGGTCCCACCTGAACTACAAAAGCGAGACCCTACCTCAAAAATAAAAATCCTTTACTTATTTTGAATTATACAGTATTGTTAATTATAACATTCTTTATAAATTACTTTTACAGGGCTGGGGATTAAGCTCAGTGGTTCTGGCGCCTATCTTGCAAGCACAAGGACCAGGGTTCAATTCCCAGTTAACCACATACAATACTGGGGGTGGAGACTCACGGCCAGCAGCAATCAGTACCACATACCATAGTGCTGGGCGTGGTGGCTCACACCTGTCATCCCAGCACTCGGGAGGCAGAGGCAGGAGGATTGCTGTGATGTGAGTTCGAGGCTGAGCTCGGGGCCAGCCTGAACTACAAAGCAAGACCCTGTCTCAAAAAAAATAAATAAAAATTATATATATATACATACATACATATATATATATATATATGTATGTATATATATAGTATATATATATGTATATATATGTATGTATGTGTATATATATGTATGTATATGTATATGTATGTGTGTATGTATATATGCTATATGTATATATATGTGTATATATGTGTGTGTTTATATATATGTATATATATATGTATGTACATGTGTATATATGTGTGTGTGTATATATATATATGTGTATATATATATATATATGTAAGAGTCAAAAAGCAAAACTAGGGCTGGGGATTTATCTCAATGGTTCCAGCACCTGCCTTCTAAGCGCAAGGGCTGGGGTTGGATCCCCAGTAACTACATACAATACTGGTTGTGGTGACTCACGCCTACTGGCAATCAGAACCACATACCACAGTACCAGGCATTGTGGCTCATGCCTGTAATCCTGGCACCTGGGATGCAGAGGCAGCAGGACCGCTGTGAGTTCTAGGCTCACCTGGGCTACACAGTAAGCTCAGGGCCAGCCTGAACTACGATGCAAGACCTTGTCTCAAAAAAAAAAAAAAAAAAAAGCAAAAATAATTCTTGTATTTTTTTTTAAAAAGTTTGATTATGACTTTTAGAATGGTCTTAACTAACTGCATGCCTGAAAGAAAACTCAATATTTATACTATTTAATGTTAAGAAAACTATGTAACTTGGAACTGTTCTAATTCAACTCTTATTTTCAATCACTGAACCTACCTCCTCCTTGACTTCTTCTTCCTCAGTCTCTGTGGAGATGGATGGTACCTTGGGCTTGTGCCATGATATTTGTAGCCGACGATCTTTGAATTTTGACCCTTGGTTTGCAGCCTAAAATATATTTTAGGAGAACACATCAGTTTGCAGTCATATTTACTAGTAATTCTGCTGTAGGTGGGGAGGTCTCAGTACGGTGGATTCACAATCTAAAAATAATGAAGTCTCTTGCAATTAGGGTACATCTAGTTGTACATTCTGATCTGCCTAGGACAGTCCATGGTTTACATATATGTCTGGTTTATTTTAGCATTGTCTTGCTTGGATTAAGTTGCACAGTCAGTACGGTAGAAATCATGAGGATAGATACTCTCTTAATTCAGTTGTTAAACTTTGACTTTCACATTTACATATACAGATTCAAATCTTAAAATATATAATTTTTTTCATTTAAAAAAGATAAAGCATCTCATGTCTACTCTTTCACTCCATCTCCACACCTGATTTAAGTTTAACAAAGCTCCTCCTACATCCTTTCCCATAGTGCTATTCAAGACAAGCACTCTCCTATTCAACTATGCAGTCAACAAATGTTAAATACACACAGTCTAACTCAAGACAACACTGTTCTGGTTCACCAGCTATAGAAATGATTCCTGACAGTACAGCCTTAATACTGCTCTGGTGCAAATGTGTTTCTTGGTATTACGTTACTTTCTAAATTTTTTTCTCTCCAGCAAATTTCAACAGAAGAAGTTTAAAGATAAAGCAAGAAATAAAAGAGGAATCTAAATTTTCATAAAAGTTCATGTTTAGTGTTCCTTAAAGTTTTTCTATCAAAGATGATGGATTCAGAACTGAGTACAGTTTTGAATAACATAACAGAAAGAGTTCTTTTCAATTTGGAGTTTCACCCAAGTCTGTCTAGGAAAATCACTGACAAACCTTAAGAAGCATTTGCCATGTTTCCAAAGAACACTTAAGACTGCATCATAACTTGACTCATAACTAGTCAGTGTACACATGTAGTAAATGATACCTCCCACCTCAATCTCCTGCACCACCTGCTTGTGTAAGCAGTGTCAGGGGACCTAAGGAAAGGATTCCTATCACTCTTTGTGAAGGCTGAGAGCTTATAACCTACTACAAATATTCTGACTTGTGGAATGCACCAAACTGATGCACCAAAATAGTCCCATCCAAAACACACACCATCATTAGGTCATGTGTTAACAAGCACTTCTGCCTTATTTCCATCCCTTCTCTGCACAACCCAGTGAGAGAAGCTGGCACTGCTTGTTTAGTTCAAGGTTGTTATTTGAATTTTTAAATAGGAATATATTAAATTTATAAATGTGACTAAGATTTTATAAGGTAGTTCTCCAAAAAAAAGAGTAGCAACTGTGTGCTCCAAAGGGAATTTTAAGGGATATATGGATTAAAAACATATTGTTGACAGAAGAATTAGAAATTTAATTGAGCTGCTTGCATGTCACCTGGCCAATTCACCTCTTCTCAAGGAAACTGGGTCCCGAGCTCCCAGGATGTCACCAGTGATGCTGAACCAAGTGTGGACACTGACCAACAAAGCACACAAGCCTAGAACACCTGCACTCAAGAGACCTCCCACCTCAACCTCCTGCACCACTATACGCAGCAGGAAATTTAATTTGTATGCTGTCTGCAACTAACAATGAATTACTCTCATCATCTAACTTGTACAAAACCAAAAAAGGTTAGCAATCAGACAAAGATATATTCTAATAATACCAAGCCAGGTTCTCTTACATGACAATGATGAGAATCTGATTTTAAACTCCTGAGAATTTAAAACTCATATGGTTCACTCAGCTGTTCTACCATGTGTCCAGCAAAAATGTGTGTATACATGTAGTAAATGATACCCTTAAATTGTACACAGCAACATTATTTTTAAAGTAAGTAAAAATAGTCTGAATATCTAACAAGGAAAAGGTGTAGTTTATTTATACAATCTCTAATAACAATCTAATATAGAGATAATCAAAAAGTAAAGTGTTTTTAGATCAAAAATACCATGACAGTAAGATCTTTAACACATCAGCTTCCCCACATTTCCACTGGCTTGAAGCACCAGTACATGCTTGATTGGCCCATTCGGTAGCCTGTCCTACCTAAAGGTGCTGTGCACGTCCCTAAACAGGGTGATTAGTACCACTGGTGGTTCAGAGCTGCCAAGCAGTGCGGCACACAAACTATGGCCCTGTCGTGAACATATTACACCTCTAAACTCTACCCCTTACTTCGATACATGTAGAAAGATTATTTTCAAGAAGATAGTGAGGCTTGGCATGGTGGCTCACCCCTATAATCCCAGCACTCAGGAGGCGGGGGCAGGAGGACTGCTGTGAGTTCCAGGCTGACCTAGGCTACCTAGTGTGCTCAGGGCCAGCCTAAACTATAAAAGCAAAACCCTGTGTCAAAAAAAAAAAGACATGTGGGTAATGGATAACATTAATTGCCTCTGAGCAGTGAAACTGAGTGACCAAGTGGTAAAAGGAAATGTCAATTTTCACTATAATGTACACATTTACTCCTCATTAGTTTTATGCATGTCTATTGGCCAAGAAAACAAAGTAATTCAAGTTTTAAAATATATAAATACAAAGAGGAGATCAACTACATACCATAAAGGAGTTGTATGGAGTAGCCTAGCAGAACCTACTCTGAGAAAAATCCATCTAGCCCAGCCATTTTTCCAGATCAGAAACTATTATCAATCTATACCAGTCTTCACTCACCAGTCGGCAACTGGCATGAGGGTAGGGAACACTCAAGACACCCCAATGTCTCTAACAGAAAAACACCCTGGAAGGGCTGTGTGATTTTTAAATATGCATGCCTTTGATGCAGTTAGCCTCTTCCAGTGACTTAAGATACAGCAATGGTTTTCAAATGGAAAAAAAAATGTCACTCTAACTGGGTGTTCTGATTGTCACACTGATTGAAAATCATTCACTGGCAATTGACAAGTGGCAGGCAGGGGCATAAGTGCCTCCTAACACACAAGACTGACTTTTCACACTCAGAAACACCAAATCCAGTTAAGGCATATGTAACATGTTTTGTAATTGTGAAAATTATAAAATAACCTATATATAGGGGCTGGACAGATAAAACACAGCACATCTTTAAAACAGAATTTAAGTAAGACAATTATATACTTAGACTCAAACATAAAAGATTTCCATTACACACTCTTGGGCAGGAGGGAGCTTCCAAAATAGCACGGGCATCACAGTTATGGGGCTGAAAAGATGTGCTTTAAAATGTAATTGATAGGGACCTGAAGAGTCAGCTCAAATGGAATAGTGCCTACCTGGGAAGCACAAGAGCCCAAGTTCAATCCCCAGTACCACACAAACAGGTAAGTAACTGACAGGATTTCAGATTTACAGTCCCCCTCCTTCCTAACATGTAGTGTTCAAATGTCCTTAAGAGTGGGAATTTAGCGCAGTGGTTCCAGTGCCTGTTTTGCAAGTGCAAAGGCCCAGGTTTGCGCCCAGCAGCAATCAGTACCACATACCACAGTGCCGGGCGTGGTGGCTCATGCCTGTAATCCCAGCACTCGGGAGGCAGAGACAGGAGGATTGCTGTGATGTGAATTTGAGGCTGAGCTCAGGGCCAGCCTGAACCATAAGGCAAGACCCTGTCTCACACACACACACACAAAAAAAAAACAGTGGGAAAAACCTTTATAAAGATACTTTTTAAATTTAAATTGAGAGAAAATGTTTAGAGTTCAAAAATTTCATAAAGTCACAAGATTATTAATGTTGTATGTCACAACTACAACTAGTCACCAAAATTACAACTTTTTCTGAAGAACCCTTTGCACCATTAAGTGCATAGAAAAGATAACTCCCACTCACTTGTGACAGGCAACGACAATATCAGAAATTCACAAAAGTAAGTGTTTGACAATGTCTGATGAGTCAGTCAATAGAACACTACCCAGAAAAATGTACCCAAATACTGACGTCAGAGAAAAGGTGACTAGTTCTAACAAACACAAAAGAAACTATTTGTCTAATCACAAAGTATCACCTCTACATACAGTAACTCTCAAAAATATTTCCAGATACTTGGAAGATGAGTAAAAAGAGGCCATCGAGAGCTGCTGAAGTAGTATAGTACCATGCCTCCTTGGAAGCACAAGGGCCCAATACAACAAAAAAAAGAGAGGCCGTGGGGAAAAGAGAATTGTACATGAGTAGGTAGAAGTCTTCAGTAAGTGGAGCATGTACTCAGTTGCCTCAGACAAGATCTAGAATAGCAGGGGGAGGAACTCAAGAGGTTCTCCACAGTAGGAATATACAGATTACAATGCATCTGAACGGCACAGAAACTCAAGACTTCCAAATGCCTTACTTTCTTTGGAGTAAAAGGTCTGACAACAGAATGTCAGACTACTATGTGTCGTAAAGAAATTCACGCCCTCATCCCACTGAAATCAACTGTAGTTATTTTACTCTTTGAAGATATAAGTCAACATGAAAAAAGAAAAAGTGAGTGAACACGACAAAGCCAAAAAACTGGGTTCAAGCCCCATGTGAGCAACATGGCAATTCAATGAAAATCAGTTTCAAAATAAAAGTTTGGGTTGTAGCTCAATACAAAAACCCTTGGATGTTCCTTTGAATTTACCAATCCGAATTTTTAAAACATAAAATTCTACCCACACAGAATATATTTAATAATACAGCTCATAGTTTAAAGCAAAAATTTTGAAATTAAATATTTAATATACAGAGTGATACAGTAACATCTACCAAGGGTCTGCAAACTACAGCTCTCCCAACCAAAAATGGTCCTACTTTTGTTTTAGGAGACAGGGTCACATCGTATTGTTACTTATGGTCTCAAACTTGTGGTACTAAGCAATCCTCTTGTTTCAGCCTTAACTACCTGTCTACTGGTATGCACTATCACACCACGCTCAGCACTGCTTCTGATGGCCCATAATCTAAGAATGGTTTCTATTTTTTTAAGATTATTAAAAGAAGAAAAGTGAGAAAGTGGAAGATGAAAAAGAAGAATGTAAAGGAGAGAAGAAAACGTTATGTAGTCTATAAAAACTCAAAATATTTACTATCCTTTAATAATTCTGCCAACTTTTGATATATACTATTATGTATATATTAATATATACATTGTTAGTGTTACATACATTGTACACTATATATTAAATACTCTATAATTTGTATACACTTAAATTTATTTTTTTGTGTGGGGCTGGAGATTGAACCCAGGACAAG
>PVIR01046481.1:0-10246 GCA_004026965.1 Petromus typicus
TGCTCTTGGTTTTCCTCTTCCCTCACCACCTGATCTATCTCCGTCTCTCTGTATAGTTCTTCTCCTCTCCACATCCTCTAAACACTGGGTTCAATCTTGAACTTCATCTTCCCATCTCTGCTTGCTCCCTTGGCAATTTTATCCTGTCACCTGGCTTTTAATATCACCTGTTCTATGTGCAAAAGATTCCCACACTCATATCCCCAGCCAAGAACTGTCCCGAGTTCCAGACTTCCACCTGCCTACGCATCATCTCAGTTGGGGTGACAAGTAAACCACCTCTCTGGATATTCCAAATGTGCCTTCCTACAGTTTTTCCTGGCCCAGTTTGTGGCAATTCCATCCTTCCAGTTGACTAGATCCAAAATCAGAGAGTCCTTTATAACATCTCTATCATATCT
Source organism: Petromus typicus (assembly GCA_004026965.1). Lineage (NCBI taxonomy): Eukaryota > Metazoa > Chordata > Mammalia > Rodentia > Petromuridae > Petromus > Petromus typicus. The sequence continues at coordinate 402 of PVIR01046481.1, forward strand.
CTGGTCCATCCATCATATGAGCCAATCTTTTGAGTTCTATCTCCAAAATATAATTCTAAATCAGTTGGTTTATGGACACCAATTACTGCTACCACTCCCTCCAGGGCAATCTGACAAAAAAAAAATCACATCTGGATTCTTGCTACAATTTCCTGTGTGGTATTTTTAATGTCTGTCAACAGTAGACACAATAATCTTGTTAAAATATAAATTAGACTATGTCATTCTGCTCCTCAAAAACCTCCAATTTATACCCATCCCATTCAAAGAAATTATTTAATATCACATACTATAAAATGGAGCCAGTACTAGTGCCTGCTTCCAAGGGGCGCTGCAAGGAAGGAAATGGTCAACACACAGAGAACACTTAGAAGGAATAAGTGGAAGATTCACTCCATATCATGGACACGGATGTCCTACATACTTTCCATGTTTTAATTCATTACAGATTAACTCATTTATTCCCCAAAGTATTCTGAGGTAGGTACTCATTCCCATTCCAAAGCCTGTATTTTCACTTAACTACTTTATCAATCATCCATCTGGGCCATGTTCTAGATGCTAGCTGGCAGCCCATCACATGGAAAGACTAATAATTTATGTAGCTACTTCCTTACTGACTCCTCTGGTAATTTCAGAGGCTGTAATTTAAGGTAAGGAATTACTTATTCAACAGATTTTATTGAGCGCAGTGTAGTGGGTACCGGAGATACAGCAGTGAACAACCAAACTGTGGACACAGAGCTCTGACCTCATGGAGCTTACGTTCTTTTAGAAGTACTTTTTATAATTGACATGTCACTAGAGGTCTGACTTGCCTCATGACTAATTGTTTTTCTCTCCAGAGACAACCAGGCTCAGCTTCATTCATTAATTTATGGGCACATCTCTTGAGCAAGGCACTTGGCTCATTTCTGCAGGAGGAATGAAAATGAGATATAGAGCTCGCTCTGGAGAGGCTGTACATTAACGAGTCCCTGGGAATCACTAAGCAGCAGTACTTGTCAAACGTGTTTCTGGCCTGTCCTGTGCCCTTTTCATTTGCATACCTCTCATTAAACATCTAAGCTCCCTAAGGGAGAGGAACATTCACGTGGTTTCCTTCTTCTCTTCCCACAAAGCCTAAAAGAATATTTGAGTACAGTGGTTTCACAGTTTGTACTCTTTTCTGAGAAAGGCTGGGGATTTAGCTCATGGTTTCAGCGCCTGCCTCATATTTTTGCTGAGTACCAAGTTCTAGAAAGATCCCTCAAAAACTATTCAGCCACGAATTTTACTCTCCATTTTTATGCCTTTAGAGCCATATTTAGCACAGCAGCAGACAAAAGAACACCAAGACTATGTGAACTACCTTTTTATCATTATGAATATTTTAATTGTCCTTTTTCTGGTTCATTGTAGCCGTTTAGCCAGTAGGGCCCTGGTAACCCATAGAATGCTCACTTCAAAGTACAAATCAGTCCCCTCCGCACACACACACACATGCACACATCCTTTCCATAACTTCTCTTCATTCTTAAGAAAAATAGCCAAACTCTGATGGTCTCCAGTGCACAAAGCCCAAGTGGCCTGGCCCCATGGTGTTCCAAGAGTCACTTACTTTTTGCACTCCAAGTATACGGCTTGCTGTGGATTTCCCAACAGGCTTGTCCCATTCTGCTACAGGACTTTTCACATGCAGCTCCTTCTTCCTTAGAAAGAAGCTTTTCTCCCTTTTCAGACTTGACTCCATCCTTGTTTCCCCAGGCAGTACTCTGGGTCCTGGCCCCAGTCTCCGCCAGCATCAGCACCTCTCCTTCAGGTCCCTATTCCTCTCTTCATTCATTCAAATTATAGTTATAATTTCACTCATATAAATGAAACTATGCCACTAATATATCTCTCCTCCACTAATCTCTATATTTGATTGCAAAGACCATCTAGTATTTTTCTCTCCATTGTATGTCCAGAACTGAGCATAATGCTAAACTTAAAGAAGAACAAAGAAAACTGCTCATTCATTCAACATGTAATAGGCATCTTCTGAGTGTCCAACACTTTCCTCTGTGCTAAGAGTATGATAGTGAATGAGCCAAGTCCCTGCCCTCCTGGAACTTATAACTAGTGTTGGCGAAGAGATGATACACAAGTAAACAAGATGACTAGAGAGAATGACAGGTGCTATGGGGAAGATACATCAGTAGGTGATAACAGGCGACCACAGGGATAAGGTGTGTGGTGTTCCAGACAATGGTCAGAAAAGGCCTCTCTCAGGAAGTGACCCGCAAGCAGACTGTGCTCGGGAAGGTCCCCTGGACTGGCTGCCATGGACTCGGGAAATGGTTCTTCCTTAGCTTCTAAACCTCTTTACCAGAAGGGCTCTTTTTTGAGAAATTCATACAGCTTAGAGCTTTATAAATGATTATGATGATGAGCCTTCTCATGAGTCCACGCCCACCTAGTTTTGAGGGTCCCCGCTTTGGGACTCCTAGCCACACCCAGGCCCTGTCCTCTGACCCTCCTGCTCTGCAAAGTCTGTAGTTGAATTTCCACTTGGATGGAATCTACTCATCAGGAAAAGCTCATTTCCTCCTCCCTTTGGCTCACACTCCCAGCCTGGAACCTTCCACACAATTTCCTTGGCACACTCCTCGTTTGCACTCCCTCCTGTCTGGCTGTGTTTGCAGGAGTTCCACCCAATTAAAAACTACTTACAATAAATGACAGTGGCAGATTCCTGCCTGGGGCATTCCTGCTCCTTTGGGCACACGTTCAGTAGACCCTGCCCAAACAACTATTGGCTGCTCCCTTGGCACCGATGCTCATGCTAACTCTTACCCATTCCTAGTCCACTAGAATCTTTGTTTAATGGGTTTAGAAATAATTCACTAGCTTTATTATTTGTCTCATCCCTATCAAAGTCTAAGCCATGTCAAAGCTTTTTCTCTTCTCTCCTTTTCTTTTCTTTCCTTTCCATTCTCCCTGCTCTCTTCACGACCTCCTATTGATCTGGGTGTCCTAAAACTTCAGAGCCAAAACTACAAGGCACCAAGCCTAATTCTCATCAACCGCAGGAGCAATGTTACTACTTACTTTATTGGCTATTAGGAAAGGTAAAGAATTAATATACATGAAGCACTGGAACAGTCACATGAGAGGCAGGCTTTCACATGAATTTATTGAATGAGTAAAACGTATACTCTGTTGTCCCTGCAATCTGAGAGCCCTGTATGCCCTTTCTTAGACAGTAAGTGGCTGTGTCCTCTGATGATTTTATTTGAAAAGATAAATCATCCTTTGGTCAAAATACCTCCCTACAAAGCTTAAAATCCCTTCATCAAGCATCTGTACTTAAAAAGAAAACACTAACAGGAGGGAAAATATTGCAGCAGTTATCCTGAGAATTTTGGAGTTTATCAGATTAGGGGAGCTGATATACTAAATGGAATAGTAACTGTCTAACATGCACAAGGCCCTGAATTCAATCTCTAGCACCAATGAGAAAAAAGGAGTCTGTCAGATTAACTACAAGCACAAAGTGAAATATAGCAGGAAGGAAAGAGATGTCAGCTTGTTTTTTTGTCATTTTTTGCAGTACCAAGGGTTGAACTTGGGCCCTGGTATTTCTAAGGTAGGTGTTACTACAGCTAAATTCCCAGATATGATCTCAGCTTGTTAAGAAGACAAGGCCAAAGAGGGGGCACTCTGAGAAGGGAAGGCATCACAGGGGCACTGGGCTCTCTAGGGGCAGAAGAAACTGGGGCAGAGGGACATGGAGTGGAAGAAAGAGTCTAGAGTGGGAAGAACAAGAACAAAATTCATTTAAGCTGATGGAACCAAAACCACGCTTAAACCAACTGGGAAATGATTTAAAATGTCACAAGAAAGAGTCACAAAATTCTTTAGCCTGTGGAAAACATTATGCATAACAATCACTTAGGTTATCCTGATCTAGCACATCATATTTCTGCTATAAAGATAGTAAATAGCCCCAGTTATTTTTCTGGTTATCACATGTTTCATGAAAAATATAAGTAACTAACCAACATTTAACATCCTGTCCTATTCTTATTGACCAGTGCAATTATAATATCCAGCCTGCTAGAACCTCCTCCCCATAGAACAATTTCAGGAATACTTATTCTGAACAACTAGAATTTATATTTTCTCCCCGGGGGGCCATCTTTGTTTTGACCTAAATAAACTCTTTGTTCTCCTGCTTGGTGTGCTTCAAGTTACCTTTTGGCTGGGTGTATTTGGAGACCATGAAGGGACCCCCACAGTGATACTCTTTGCTTTCCCAGGAGCTCTCTCTCTGTAGTCATGTCATGGTACCTGAAATTGAACCAGTGCATCTTCTAACTCGAAGGCCTGAGCTGGAGGCTGAGGGGTGAGTCTTTTCACAACTGCAAGCCTCTCAGATCTTTGGCTGAGACTGGGATTATTCAAAGTATTTTCTAACTTGTCTCCAAGAAAATCAGAAATAGAACTCCATCTCTGGAGGATAAGTACTTCCATCTAGCTTCTTCTGCAAAAACGTCTGGGTCTCAGGATGAGGATAAGGATACCCAGATGGAATCCAAGGATTTTGGTAGTCAATTAGTGTAAGTGCTTTGTGAACGGCACGTGCTTTTTTGCTTTATCATTCAGATCTGCCTTTGACTGTGACCAAACCTCTTTAGAGTGACTTCTACAGGAGAGAACCTAGCTCACTTTGAAGAAAAAGCATTTTACTCTGACCAGTCGGAAAGGGTATTTTAGAGAAGTGGCGCTTTGGCAGAAGTGGGGGCACTGGTCTGTTACGTGCAGTGGTTTGCGAGCGACAACAATCAAAAGAATATTTTTAATGATTTTAAACTCACCCCAGGGGTGCACTGAAAGGCTAGCATCTCCAACTCCCCACTTACTATAAGGCAATTGGGTTTACAAAACATGTAAAGCAGCAAAATCGCGATTTGAGAAATGCTTATCTTGAGGAATAAAGCTCGCAAGCTTACTTGATCTGACACAGAGCACTAGCTTTGTCTTATCTCAAAAGACTCTAAATTATGGGAAATTACTCATCAAAGCCTGAGCCGTCTTTTAAGAGACAATCTTCTTAAAAAACTCCAGTTGGCTCTGCGTATAACATCCACGGTGCTTCATCTTGTCAGTACGTACGAAAAGGTTCTAATTTAAGAATGATCTTAAACTCCAGTGGCCAAAGGAGGATCTTTTGAAATTCTAAAATTGGCATATTTGTACACCCAGCTGGAAAAACTCAGTCTTGAAAGCAAACAAAAGAGAGGGTTTTTTTTCAATATTATTTAATACCTTCTAAGTACAGCCCAGATAAAATGTCCTATCTCTCAAAATAGTCAGTCTGAAATTAATAGAAACTATCTCTGAACTAAAAACCCTTATCACTACTGCACCCTCTCCCACCACTGCTGCTGCCCCTCCCCGCTGGGCTAGAGGTCAGGACGGCACCCCGACCATCATGCTCTGGGTTTCATCCCTGTCAGGAAACTAGTGCGTTTCTGGTGACTCAGACGGGACGCTGTGGCTTCACTCTTATATACTCCTTTTTTTTCCCTTCCTTTATTTGCAATTTTTTGTTTTCTGATAGCAGGGATTGAACCAAGGGCTTTTGGACTCAGCAAATCTCCAGGCCTTGGGTTTATTATTATTATTATTATTATTATTATTATTATTATTATTATTATTTTGTTTTGAGACAGTATCTTGCCTTGGCACTGAATTACCCAAGCCAAGCTTGAACTTGTGATTCTTCCATGAGGTAGTTCAGCGATTCCCACTTCTGCTTCTAGTGGGTAACTCAGAAGAAAATGGAATGTCCGCTAGTAGAGAACAAACTTGCGCTCTGGCTCCACTGACTAGCAATGCTCTCTGTATTTCAGTCACACCATTTTGTTACCCTCTTCTGGACAGTACTGAAAACATCCTAAGGGTAAGAGTTCCATCACCTGTGACTCTCCGCAAGTTTAAATGTTTAATGTTTAAAGTAGGGTCCTTTCTAGGATCTCACTCCCTTTTACTCATCATATCTTCCCTAATACATCCTTGCACTGGGAATTTCTTAGAAATGTATACATCCTCTTCTCAAAAAGGTACATATGAGCCAGGGAGTTAGCTCAGTGGCACTGCAACTGCCTTGCAAGCACAAGATCCCAAGTTCAATCCCTGGTATAGGAAAAAATAAAATGGGGACAACCATTTAAATTATAGCAAGCAGAGCAATTATGACTGATGTAGGATTAAAGAAATTAAGATAGGTTGAAAGGAGACCAGGAAACCCATAATTTTTTTTTCATCTTTGGTTTTTTGAGACCTGGTCTCACTGTGTAATTCAGGCTGGCCTTGAACACTGTGTAGCGCAGGCTGGCCTCATATCCAGAGATCCTCTTGCTTCAGCCTCCTGAGTACTGGGATTACAAGCTTGCACCATCACATCTGACTCCTATAATTTTAAAACTGTACTTTTAAGAAGAGCCACAGTTTTAGGACACAAAAGTTACTTGAGATGACAATGCCTTTTTCCTTCCTGGAAACTCACTACAAAAAAAAAAATTTTTTAAGAGTTTAAAGACACAATAAGCCTGTAAACTGGGACATGAGCCATACGTCTCACCTAAAATTGCTCTTCCGCTCACAGACCTCCATCCTAAAGGAAATGGGACTATTAAGTGGACAGCAGATCTCAACTTCTAACACATGAAAGTTGTTTATATTCTAACATAGTGCACCAAGGAGGAAACCTGACAGCTAGCAGGAATATCACTTAGATCACCCATCCTAAGGATATCCCCAGAACTATATGTTACACCCAACTCCAGACCAAAAGCTTCTCACTCTACAAACACCTACACTCCCCTCTGAATATGCACTTCTTTCTGTCTAATAAGCATTTTCCCCTGTGGTACTGGGTATTGAATCCAGGGTGTTTACACTGAGCTTTTCCAGTTACATTTCCAGGCCTTTTTCATTTTCCAAATGTTGAGATAGGATCTCACTCAATCACTAAATTGACCAAACCTGGGCTTGCATTTATGATCTTCCTGCCTCAGCCTCCCAGAGTACTAGGATTACAGAACTGTACTGCTACATAAATCTCCTTACGGCTCACACTGATACATCTTTAAAATTATCTTTCTGTGATGGAAGCCAGAAAACGTATAGCTTACCCATAGGAAGGGTAAATTGAGGTGCTCTTTGGGGGAACTTCTTGGACCTCTCCAGCAACAGGACAACTGAAATAACCAGATTTAGACTTCAACGAGGATCTACAGATTCTAAAATCCTTCTCTTATATGAGTCTCATTCTAAAATGACCTACATTCTCACAGACCTCCATCTGAAGATAGATATAAGCAAAGTAGTATGTATTATGCTAGGCAGAATTATGAGCTTGCTATTGTCCTTATTTAAAAGTACTAAACTGTATTAGTTAGCTTTCCCATTGCTGCACACAATAGCCAACACTCACAGTTTAAGAGGAGGAAAGGTTTAATTTGATTCATGGTTCTGAGAGATTCAGTTATTTAAAAGTCTCCAAGACAAAACATGGCCTTAGGGTGTGATAGAATAAAGCTACTTAGTTCATCAGACGAATAAGAAGAGAAGGAGAACAGGGCTAAGGAGGAAAGGGGGCAGGAACCCTGTATAATATATTTCTATGATCCACCAAATACACCCAGGAGCTGCTTTATTAACCTGCTGAACATTTCTAAATTCAATATCCTGATACTGACATATCAGGATTAATGGTCAAAATCCACTCCTTGTCAACTTCACATCTAAACACATCTCCTTAAAGCATACTTAATCTCCAAATAAGAACAATAGCAAGCTCATAATTCTGCCTAGCATAACACAACTCTCCCACATACAACTGTAAATACAATACGTGCCTCCCCCAAAGTCTCTATAGCTCCTGCATTTTTCAAATGTCCAAATTTGTCCTGAGGCTCAAGGCAGACTCTTCTCTATGAACTTCTATAAAAATAAAAACAAGTTATATAACACCAATGGTGAAAAGTAAAAATTCCTTTGGTAGAGGAGAAGAATAGGGGGATCAAAAAGAACTGGACCAACACAAGCCTAAAACTCAACAGGGTAAACATTAAGTCCTATAGCTTTATCTAGGGAACACACTGGTAAAACATGAGGTCTAAAGGGCTTGGGCAGCCTCACCACTATGCTAGCTGAGACACATACAGCCTCTCCCTTGGGCTGGCTCCACTCAGAGTCTGCAGCTTTCCTAAGCAAATATTCCACACCCCTGGCATTTGAAGCTGTCTGAGATCTCCATTGCAGCCCTGTCTTCATTCCCACAGCTTTACTCAGTGTCCTTTCAGAGGCACACTGTTTGGCTTCCCAGATCTTCTTCTGAAATCTGGCTGGATGTCTTTCTGGCTCCACAACTTTTGAATTCTGCATGCCCATAAAAGCAACATCTCATGGAGGATGCTATGCTCTGCTGCCAGCCTGAGCAGTAGCCAGACTCCCTTGGACCATGCCTGCAGTGGTCTTTGAATGTCTGGATGATTGAGCATAGTGGAATGAAGCCTGCAGAACCAGTTCCCCAGGAGACCCTTTTCAATCATGGATCCCAGGGGATCTCTTTTCAAGGTTTATACTTCTGCACCCTTAAGTCTACAATGGGTGAGATCTTGCTAATTTCTGAGCTGCTCTCAAGTCATCTTTCTTTCTATCCTTGTACAAAATTCATGGTTCCTTTTTAATGATACTAATTTCTTTATCACTTTTGGCCCCAATCACAAGTGGTTCCTTCTGGGCTAGAATTCAAGTTTTTCAAATTTTCCTTTCTCTGCTTTTTGCCTTTGATTCCTACAATAAATCTAGCTAAAAGCAGCCAGCAATCCCTATGCAACAGCGTGAATGTTGGACAGTCATGAAATTTCTTTTTGTCAAACCTCAGACACCCACAAAATCTCAGGATATGAACCAAATATAAACAAAATTTCTGCACTAGTACAACACACATGGCCTCTAGCCCTGCTGCCTACCAAGCCTTTGTTCCCAACTGAAACCTCTTGAGATTAACCTTTACTGCACACATTCCTATCAGCATTCTGGTCTTTCTAGCTCTAACCAGAATCACTCACCAGTCTCTGCTTACTTCATTCTATTGTTTGTCTAGCCTGCATCTCCAAAACTTTCCAAACTCCTCCCCCAAATCAGTTTCAAAGGCTTCTAAACCACATAGTCAGAGTCACAGCTCTGGTACCAGTTTGCTATACCATTCAGCTTCCTCATTGCTAGACAGAATACCCAGTACCTACAATTTTAAGGAGAAAAGGTTTAATTTGGCTCATTGCTGCATGGGATTCTGTAATCAGAAGCCTCCGAGACAGAAACATCATAGTGCTGGGCATGGCAGAGCAAAGCTGCTCAGTTCTCAGGGGCCAGAAGGCAAAGTAGGGGAACAGGGTGGGAAGGCACAGGCAAGGGACCATGAATAATACTTAAGGCCAGACTTCCATGAGCCAAACAAACACACCTGGAAATATGCTTTACTAATCAGCTGGGCATATCTTAACACAATGATACTGAAATATCAGGAGTAATTGTCACAGAGGCTTTCCCAAATATTTTCCCCAATCAAGCAGGTGTAAAGAATGCTCTTTACTCATTAAAGGTCTATGCCCCAAAGTTAGTGATCTAATACAAAAACACTGCTATGTTAAGAAAGGCTTTTAGGGGCCGGGGAGTTAGCTCAGTAGTTCCGGCGCCTGTCTTGCAAGCGCAAGGCCCCGGGTTCGATTCCCCGGTAACCACATAACAATACTGGGTGTGGAGACTCACCCCAACAGCAACCAGTACCACATACCACAGTGCTGGGC
>PVIR01046482.1:0-10225 GCA_004026965.1 Petromus typicus
CTTTTTAAAAAATGTCATCAAAACAAATGTGTATATATGTACTATGAAATACTATTCAATCACACAATGTATGAAATTTTGTAATTAGCCATGACATAGTTCAACCTGGAGGATATTATGTTAAGTGGAATAAATCAGGCATGGGAAGACCAGTATTGCATGACTTAATTTATAATGATAGTAATAAAAAGTTGATCTCATAAAGGTGAAAGTTGAATAGTGGTTAGCAGAGAATTAAGAGTAAGGTGGAGAAGGATTATATGAAGAGGTCTACCAACAAATATAATGATACAGTTAGGAATAACAGATGAAGGAAGGTCACTGTTGGTAGGATTTTTGCCTAGCAGACCCAAGGCTCTGGGTTCAAAACCCAGTAACAATACAAGGGAGGGGGAGTAATAAATTCTCAAGTTCTATGGTACAGCAGGGCAAATACAATACAACAATCTTCTCACTACCTCAACATAGTTAGAAGCAAGTACTTTGCATTTACCATATATAACTGATAAAATCTGAAAATCAATTCAATAACAAATGAAATTTTACTTAAAATTAATGAGTGTAGAAGAAATTATAGGAAAATATACTTGTAATTACTATAAATAGTCTTTAATTAAAGACAGCATCATATTCGTCAAGGATGGGCAACTTGATAAAGCCTGTATAATCCAAGCTTGAAGGCACATGCCTGTAGTTTTACTATGCTGGGAGGCAGAGAGATCACAAGTTCAAGCATACTCCTGGCAACTTAACAGCTTAGCGAGATCCTGTCTCAATACTAAAGTAAAACAAAACTATAAAGGACAGAACAACTGAGTGTAAATGCCCTGGCTGCATCACCAATAAGAACCAATAAAAGAATAAGCTCCATAGGTCCACAGATCTGCACCTACATTCAAATTTATTCTATGGCACAGGTGACACTGCAATCCAAGACTGAAATGGTAAGCTCCCTAATGAATGATGTTGGGTGAGCTGAATTTCCATGTGGAACAAAAATGACTTTCAGGTGCATTTCACACAGAGACAAATTGTACATTTGCATTTTATAACTAAATATGAAATAACAGACCAGCTTATTCAAAGAAATAAAGGATGTGATAGCTACAAGCATATGCAAGGAAAATATTTTTAAAATAGTCTCTTAAAAGTATTAACCATTAGTGACTTATAAAGTAGAAAAATAAGGAAGACACAAAATTCTTTTAGAATATTATATTAATACATTCCAGTAAAAATCCAATCATAAACACTAAAATGACAGCATGTTCGCATCATCTTTTTCCCCAAAATTCTCAAAGAATGAAACAGAAAAAAAAATTTAGAAAAACCCTGATTTACAATGTAAGAAAACAGCAGAAATCATGAAACTGATAGATCCACAATGACACAATTAATAAGTCATTTTGCCTTTAGCTCCTAATATAAATCACCACAAAGGAGCTACCATTGTTGTAGTTTCTAAGAAATAAATAGCATAATTTCATTGTTTGAAAACATTAGTTACGGGGCCAGAGATTTGATACATTGGTGTTGCCCCTGCCCGGCAAGCCTGCTTGGGTTTAATCCCTGATATTAAAAACAGAAATAAACTAAATGCTAGTTGAGGGGCATTCAACAAAGTAATTCACTAATACTTTTGAAAACTGTTCAACTATGAAAGAAAATATTTTCTTTCCCTTATTACTCCTACTCTTCCTTTTCCTTTTCCTTTTGAAAATTTTCTTCCTATTTCATATTAAATGTACTAAGAAAATCAATTTGCAAAAATAATACAGAAAAAATGAGAACAGTCATAAATAGAAGGAGAATATGGAAATCTGAAAAAAAATAAAAGCAGAATCAAAGCCCAACTGAATACTGGAACAGAAAATGAAAGTTAAAAACAAAATCATTATAAAACCCAAACAAAATACAGTTCAGTTATTAACTTCTTCTCGTTGAATTTTTTCCTGCATTTTTTATATTTACAAGCTAATACTGTGGAAAGCTTTTGTGCAGTGTTTTTGTGACTTTTCAATTGTATAAATTCCTTCAAAATAAAAAGTTCTACAATGATAAGTTAGTCTTATTTAAGGTAAAGATAATGTTGGGAAGCCTGAAAAGGCAAGATATATATTCAGAGAATATGTATAACATTTATTCTGATAAGAGAAGTATTTGAATTATTCAAATCCCAACAAATAAGGATAATGAAAGAAAAACATGCAAAGGATTTGAATAGGCATTTCACAGATTTCAAACATTCAAAGAAAATGTTTAAAAAATGTCCAACAATATTAAGTAACAAGTGGATACAAATTAAAAGTATCACTATATAGAATCGTGGACCCAAAATAATCGCTATAACTTAGGAAAGAGATAAAACTGCAGATATCAAACAGAAATAAAGCAACCAAAATATACACTACTGATGACAATGAAAATTGATTTAAGCAGCTTGAAAAATATTTTGAGAAACTGCTACAGTTTTGTATATGAGACACTACCTGATATTTAGTCAATTCTATTTCTGAGCAATACAGTTATATATGTAACATACTGAAAATTCCATTACTTGAAAAAGTGTTATTTAAGTGGAATAAGATTAGAACTACAGCTATCAGCAACACACAATGTGATCTTACATAAGTAGCACTGCACAGGAAGATCTAAAATTACAAGATAATTTCACTTAAGTCATAAAATACAAGCAAAATTATACTTTATTGAGTAAAAGGATGAATATTGGTTACTTCAGGGGAAGTAGGATGTAGTTACTGAAGAAGTGACAATGGCTTATGTGACAGTGACAACATTTTGCCTTTTCATTTGAGTAATTATGATGGCGTGAATAGTTTGTGAAAAAATTCAAAAGTTTTTATATGGAAGATGTTCATAGAAATATAACTGTTAAATAATCTCAAATATCATAAATCCCCAATAAAAATTGTATTTATATACAAGCTCTATCAAGTGATACTGAAAACCCTTGTTTGCAAAGTATGTGATAATTATCATAAATATTATATTCTTGGACAATTCTTGACACATATTAAATAAAACAGCTGTATACCCAAGTGGGAAAAGATAACAAAAAAATCACACATATCAGGCTCAAATATATTGTTTATAACTAGTATACATTATTGCAAGGTGGCAAAATACAGTTAAAAATTTTTAACTATTTTCATTACTTCATTACTTTGATGCATCAAAAGCAGTGAAAATTAAATTTTTTTCTGTCTCAAAAGTTTGTGGTTTTTTTTTTTTTTTTTAATTTTCATTAAAGCTATAGCTTTCATCTAGATGTCTCCACTATAGCCTCATTCAGTCACAGGTTTAATTTTGAGATGGTTGGATCTAGGTGTGCAATAATGAGTTCAGGGACATGATTCTGGGATTGATTCATGACGTCACCCTAGGTTAAGGCTGTCACATTCAGCTTGAGAGCTATTGCCACAACAGTGCATAGCCTAGATAGAATGAAAAGAGCAGAAAGAATGCTGGGGCACCCATGTTTATAGCAGCTCAGTTTGTGATTGCTACATCTTGGAAACAACCTAAATGTCCATCAACTGGAGACTGGATAAAAAAGTTGTGGTTCTTCTACAGAATGGAGTATTACTCTGCCATAAATAATGATAAGTTTGAATCATTTATACTTAAATGGAAATACCTTGAGGATATCCTCATAAGTGAAATAAATAAGTCACAGATAGGTAAACATCACATCTTTTCTCTGGTCTGAGAAAATAAAGATGTAAATGAGTTCTAGAATTGTATGTTATATATTGTGAAATAGAAAATACTCAAAGTGAAATAGGGTAAAGGGGGAAAATAACGAGATTATAACAAAAAAAAAGGAAACAAATTTTATGTATATAGGGGGTTGGTGGGGTGGGTAGGGCTATGGGAAATAATGAGAATTAACTTGTGTCTTATACTGGTACAAATTCCCATTGCGGAGTGCAATCATGATGTGTATATGTAATAAACCAATAAAGCTTTCAATTAAAAAAAAATGCTGGGGCTGGCTTCTTGTTGCTTACTGCTTGTTTCCTTGCTGTCTGCTTGCTGGTAACTATTTCTTCTCTGTGATGCCCCTCTGACATACCACCTTGCCTTGAAGCCTGCCGATTATGAAATGAAACCTCTACAAACTTTCAAATAAACTTTTCCTCCTTGAACTTCTGTGTGTCAGGCATTTTGTCTCACCAATATTAAAAATAACTAAAACATTTCATGTTGTTTAAGATTTTTTTGTTTGGTTTTATTTTGAATAGGAATTGAATATAATGCCTTTTCCTTTCATTGATCTACCTTTGTAAGGGAAATAATACAAGGCCAAGTGTACTGAAGCTATGCTAAATGTTTCAATGTTTTACTTAACTGAAATGAAGTTTTAACTATTTTTATAAACGCGTATGTTGATTGAGTCATGTTTTTCTTTGTTCACTTGTGTATTTATTAGCAAATTCCTCTTTGATTGGGTTCATGTAATATAGAAAAATTTTTACCCTCCAAAAGTAAATAAGACAGCTGGAGACTGGTAATTGACCTCCCTCTGTGACTTCACACCTATCAAATTAAATTATATTCAAGAATTGATTGGGCATGGAAACCAAAAGCTCACATGATTATACAGTGACACAGCTTTGTCACTGAATCATTTAATACTCCTTCACTACTCAACACTAATAAACCAGCATTACATTTTTTTTCTAATTTCAAATCAAATCTAATAAATTTATCTGTGGGATATAAACTTCAACCCTTTATCTGTAGTGATAGCACATTTATTTTCCCCAAAACAGACCTAAAATTCATTATGGGTCTTTATTTTTGTCTAGGCATTTTTTTTCTCAAACACAAAGTCTTTGGGTGGTTTTTCACTAGATGATGTTTATCCAGTTATTATTGAATTCTACAGTTTGTTGACATGTGCACTGAAAGTGTTCTAATGGAAGAAACCTCATGCATCCTTCTTACAAAGACTTTTCTCACCTCAAAAAGGAGAATCTGTCACTTCTTCATGAGTAATTCACGTCAAGAAAAATAAGCAAATATCACAGAATAAACTTCTGAAGAGAAATGCATATACATATCAGTTGGCAGAGTTTGTTTTTCTTTTTTAAAGTAGGAAGTTAGAATATTCTTTTCAGTTTCAATCTCTGCACTATTGATTTCAATTAACTTCAAAAGAATTGGATTTGATTTTATTACGAGTCATATATAAATGCTCCACTCCAAAGCTTCTCAGAGGTAGCTAGATCTAAAGTGTGTGAATGTGGAAAAGGGTGTGAATATGGGCTCAAATATGGTAACAGGACTGATGAGTTCAATGAGGGATTTAACATCTTTCTAAGTGGGGATAAGGAAGGCTCTCTCTGGGTATAGATAGCACTAACTTGCAGGCTTTTCACCTGAGTGAGATAAAAGAGAGAAAGATTGCCGCTGCTACCTCTTGCCTGCTACCTCCTGCCCACTCTGCCATTGACTTTCTCTTCTGCATCATGCCCTTCATGGAGAGAGCCGATTGTGGACTGAAATACTTCTACAATCTGTGAGCCAAAGGGAACCTTTCCTCCTTTTACTTGCAGGTGTCAACTATTTTGGCACACCAATGAGAAAAGCAACAAAGACAAATTTTCTTCATAATTACTATGAAGGAAAGATGATTTTTTTTTTAAAGAAAGGTTTCACTATTCAGTTCAGTCTGGCCTCAAACTGACTATCTAGCCCAGTCTGAACTCACAGTGATGCTCCTGCCATAGCCTCCTGAGTGTTGGGATTACAAGAGCATACCACCATGTCCAGTACCATTTTTTAAAATTTATTAATACATATTTGTAGTACTTACTGTGCATATCTTGTAAACAGTTCAAACGTTCATAACATCTCAATTATTTTTTCATTCCCTTTACCCTTCTCACTTTACCTATCTTGATTTTCTTCACTATTTATGTTCTGAAAGTACTTTATACATAGAAGTTGAAATTTTCAAACAAATCAGTTTTAAATTTACTAGAATATTTCATTCCTTTGGAGTCTAAAATCACTAAAGTGATATGTCTAATTTTAAACTCTAAAGAAATATTACACATAATAAAAAAATAAAGTTCAGATTCATGGTGGATTTTTAAAAAGTTGCCATAAAAATAACATTAGAGAGACTGAGGATGTAGATGAGTGTTAAAGTGCATGTGTACATGTGGAGGGCCTTGAGTTACATTCTCAGTACTAAATAAATCAATAAACTTTAGAATCTATAGACACAATTGTGAAAAAATTGTCAATGTAGGGTTAAAGAAACTTTGCACTTGTTTGGGTGTTTTTGAAGACTACAAGAATAAGATGATGGTAAGCAAACTAAAAGAACCTGGAATGTGCATGCCTACTACTTCAAGGGCAATATGGCTTCATTCCTAACATTTGGGTTCCTTTTAACATCTTAATATTTTTTTCTTTAAAATTATCTATGAGAGGGCTGAGGATTTAGCTTAAGTGGTACCACATCTATCTTGGAAGCAGAAGAGCCTGAGTTCAATCTTTGGTACTGCAAAATAATAATAATAATAATAATAATAATAATAATAATAAATAAGAAGAAGAAGAAGAAATTACCTATGAGAATACTGAGAATCAGATCAGAAAATAGATAATTATGATTCATAACTATCACTTTAAAAATTTAGGAAACAAAACCCTTTCATACTGTATTGTTCATTCTTTAACACTCACGTTTAAACTTCCTTCTTTTATATTCTCTGTAGAGGATATAGCTGGTTGTATGGAGGAGTTTGGCTCATAATGGATTCTTATTCTTTCTACATGAGCATGTCTTCACTTCACTTTCACTTCTGAAGAATATTTTGTTGAACATGATATTTTGGGCTGATAATTTTTTTAGCACTTGGAAAATTATGCAAAACTTAATTTTGGACCCAAAAGTGTCTAATAGGAAGACAGCTGTCATATGAATTGCTATTCAAATGTAGTGACAGGTAATGAACCATTTTTCTCTTGTTGTTTCCAAGATATTTTTGTTCATTTGCAGTAGTTTGCTTGTGTTGTGTCTGGGCTGGAATGTGTCTGCATCTATCTTTGGGGGCTTATAGTTTTGTATCAAATTGAGAATTTGAAGGCCAGTATTTCTTCAAAAACCATTTTTCAGCTTCATCCTCTTCTTTTGCTCTTTCTGAAACCCTTCATGAAACAAGCATCACTTTTTCTGTTATTCGCCACAGGTCTCTAAGTCTATTTTCCTTTCAATCTGTTTCATCTCTAGGGTTCGAATAAGGTAATTTTTATTGTTCTATCCTTCAATTCACTGATTGTTTCATCAGTCATCTCCATTCTGTTTCAGCGTATTCTGAGCTTTTTAGTTTGTTTTTATTTTGTTCTAGAGTTTCTACTTGGCACTACTTTACAAAATTTTTGCTAATGATTTGTTTTGTTTAATGTGTCACATTTGAGTGTTGACCCTTTTTTCTGACAGCTGATTTTAAAATCCTATTCACAACTCCAACACATAGGTATCCTCTCAAAAGACTGGACACATTCCTGGATTTTTGAGCTAACAATGCAAGTA
Source organism: Petromus typicus (assembly GCA_004026965.1). Lineage (NCBI taxonomy): Eukaryota > Metazoa > Chordata > Mammalia > Rodentia > Petromuridae > Petromus > Petromus typicus. The sequence continues at coordinate 7,574 of PVIR01046482.1, forward strand.
TGTATTCTATATGTTTTAGAATTTTGCTTTAACACTGATTTCTATTTAAATATTTTATTTTATAGAAGATAGTCAATTTATTTATGTTCAATCTGCATTTCCTGCCCAATCCTAGCAGGTACTGGTTCTGTCATTCACTTAGTTACTCAGAGTTTTTGCGTTGCTAGATTAGTTTCCCCTTCTTATATGTTACCCAAACAACAGGGCTCTGTCCATCCAGTCAATGAAAAAAAAACATGTGAATGGGTGAAATGGCTTTGCATTATTTGTGCAAGGTGCAAATGGTAGTTCTAAATTCACCTCACTCTTTCCATGGCCACTACAAGGTAAAGACTGGGAGGGACAGAACATAGAAAAGCAAAGGCAAAGACACGACTTCTGCAAACTCCACTGACGAGTTGTCACTTCTCTCTTGAAGGTAAAAAATGAAAGACAATTTAGGGGATTTTTTTCACACCTTCCATAACTAAATTATATGATGGAGAATGGAAAGAAGAATAATAATGTCAATTATTTTTGAATTATTCACAGTGGACATTGTAACCTGGTAAACTAATGTCTTAAAAACAAGTAGAATGAGTCCATATATATTTGAAAGCTAATTAGTGAATGACTAAAAGATCAACATGGGCCGGGGAGTTAGCTCAATGGTTCCAGTGCCTGTCTTGCAAGTGCAAGGGCCCGGTTCAATTCCCCGGTAAACACACACCACACTGGGCGTGGACACTCACCCCAGCAGCAATCAGTACCACATACCACAGCGCCGGGCGTGGTGGCTCACGCCTGTAATCCCAGCACTCCAGAGGCAGAGGCAGGAGGATTGCTGTGATGTGAGTTTGAGGCTGAGCTCAGGGCCAGCCTGAAACACAAAGCAAGACCCTGTCTCAAAAAAAAAGATCAACATGTGTCTACTCTGAGTTAAGCAGACTGGAATATTTTGAAAAAATATGTCATAACAGCTAGAACTTTAGAATGTAAGATCATAAGAAAACTTCAAAACAAAAAAAATATATCATATATATATGAGCTATACATATATTTATATATATGTATATATATTTATAAAAATATTTGTCTTTAAAAATTGTAATACTAAAAATGAGGAACAAAAGCTTTATTTCCATATTATATTTTCCAAAGATTTGAATAACTATTTTTAATCAACTGTTCTGCTTACTCTACTGAACTATATAAATGCCTATATTAACAGCCACATATACATTCATTCAACATACACACACTCTGCTTCAACATGTTTACTCAAAGTAGTGTTGCATTTAAAGTGAGGTTTGTAGGTAATGGGCTGCCAAAGGTTGATGACAGAGACTTCAGACTAGAGTGTTTATGATCATTTGTTAGTTGTCTCAATAAATAATTTATTTTATGCTCATTAAACTGAGTTTAAAATTTTACAGGGGTCAAGGATTTAGCTCAGTGGTTTCAGCATCTACCTCACAAGCATGAGGTCCTTAGTACCAAAAAAATAAATAAATAAATGAGTTCAAATATATTGACTAAAAATGATAGAATACAACACTGATTTGCTTTCTATTTGTGTCAGAGAAAATAACTGAGAATTTGTGAAAAGAATAAAGGACTTCAGATATATCTTAACATTTTAGAGTAATTTTAAATTATTCTAAAACACTGAGAAGAAAAAAGAGATATCTTAATAACTACTTAAAAAGTTCAAAACATATATGAAACTCTGGAAAAACTGAAATTCTTAATGACAGCTATTTTTCTTTCAGGTTGTTTAGAATTGTATCATACTGTCTTCACAACATATAAGGTAGGAAAATTAATGAAGTTGTAATAGTCTGAATGCTTTCTTCTTAGGAGGTATGTTTCCCATTCTCCTTGCCAATGAAAAAAATAGCCAGAAACATTGAAAACAGAACATTAGAAACAGAAAAGAAATTTTCTTTCATACTTCCTGCTGTTATCAAGCTATTTTAATTATACTTAGCTCATTTTGAGTATTTTCAGCCAAAAATTCCACTTAGGCTCCCTGAAGCATATTTCTTGGGGGGGGGCAGATTTCTTATTATTGTATAATAACATTTAACATATTAAAATGACATTTGAAAATGTCAAAAGGAAGCAAGTCCGAATATGTGTTTTTATGTGAATGTGGATATGCACAAACACACATATACACACATGTCAGAGCTTGGACATTTGAATACTTCAGAAATTATTCAAGCTTTTTAAATGTACTATTAGCAAATTTCAGTTATTTAAAAAAAATACAAGTGATACATACAATCCACTAGTAAATGTAAAGTATGGCTCACTTGGAGATAATTATAATGCTTCTTTATAAATAGTACCATATTTCATCTTTTTATTCATGAAGCTAAATTAACAAGAGAGCAGGGTTGGTTGTGTATCTCACTGGTGACCCTTACCCAGTGTGTGAGGTCCTGGATTCAATCTAGAGAGAGGGGGGAAAAAGAGAAACAGAAATAAGAGAGGAGGGAGAGGTAGAGAGCAGTGAGAGGGAGGGAAGGAAAGGGAGGGGTAAGGAGAAAAAGAACAAATTTGAAACTAAAAATATGGTATTTTATCTCTATTTCATATTTAAATAAATATATCTAATGAATCTATTTCAAGTGTTATTGAACAATTATTATATTTTAAACACTGTGT
>PVIR01046483.1:0-10249 GCA_004026965.1 Petromus typicus
TCCCGCAGTCCTTCACTCCCTTGTTCATTCATATCCTTTCATTTATGCTTTATTCATTCATTTGCTCATCAATTCAACAGCTATTTTCTAAGAAATGTTTAAAAACTCTGCACTAAGTACCGTGGGATATCGTTCTATTGATTTATGCCTTTTATTAAGTTGTAACTGTGAAGAGTGGCCCATTTCACATTAGAAATTCCAAGACTGGGAAACAAATTATACACTCTGCATAGGACAGACACCAAACACCTTGACGGTGCTGCAAGAGTAACGGAGGAGACAGGCATGAGACGGTGTGACAGTAACTCGACTGCAGTCATGGGAGATGCTGTGCGGGAGAATGCTGAGCCTGGACAGACTCTAAATCAGAGTTTAACACATTCGCTTCTCATGTAAAATCCAGCAGGGCCCGTCTGCATACAGCCAGTGAGCTAGGAATGATTTAACCATTTTAATGGCTATTTTTGAAAGTCAAAGAAGAATATGAATCAGACACCATCTGTAGTCCCACGAAGGCTAAAATGTTTACCACATAGAGTTAAAATATTTACCACAAGGACCAAAACAATAGGGAGGAGACTGGGTAAACATCAACTACATAATGAGAAAAAAGTTATGAGAAATGTTCATAAAGCAATAACACTAAAAATGAATATGATAAATAATATGTTTAAAAGATAAAAATATTTCTCAACACTTAACAACTCTAGTAAAAGAAAATCTCTATAGATACACCAGGCTATTTGATTTCAATAATCAAATGATTAAAACATTCACTAGAATAAATAAAAGATGGGTCAGGGATTCAGCTCAGTGGCATTGCTTCTGCCCGGAGGACACAGTTCCTGAATTTGATCCCCAGTGCCACAAAAATAAATTTTAAATTAAATTAATCAAAGGAAAAATAGGTCAAAGTAGTCATAAATCATTCCATTTTCAGGGTTTGTATAGTTTATTAATTATAAAAATATTTAGGATACAGTTATACATATTTGGATCTGAGATTCCAAAGATCTTTAGTGAAGAATAGTTTAGAGTCACCAATACACTCGAGGCATGTATGCACACTCAACAGAGGTAGTTTAAACTATACAGGAAATCACACAGCCGGAGAAAAGTGTTCGTGACAGAGCTTGGCACTTTCCATCAGAAATAGATTTTCAGATTTACTAAATATTTTCTTCTGCTTGTGCAGATTAAATTGCTTCACTCCGATGACTCTCCCATTCCAAATGAAGTTATCCAGTTGTACGTAAAGGACAACATTGTGGGCAACTACACCACTGACTCACGTGGCATCGCTCAGTTCTCCTTGGACACAGCGAAGATCACTTACCCAAACATCACCTTGAAAGTAAGCTGTCCAAAGACAAGTAGAGAAAATCCAACAAAGAAAAAGGATTGGCTAGTTAAGGTCTAGACGTATGCTAAGTTCTATCTATGGAACATGCATGTGGCCGACAGTGCTATGAAACAGTTAAATATTACGGGATAGTTATTAAAATAAGAGGGAGAATTGTGTTTCACAGTTCTGTAAAAAGAATAGCATACATATTGAAGTATATGAAGGAGAAATGCCTGAAGATGAGCAACACTTCGCTCTCACTACGGACATAGAAAGACAATTGTTTCTCCATAGATGGAAACGCTTGAGAAAACTTGTACTCTTTCCATGAAATGATGGAAAGGACTTCTCTGGGTACATTCAATATTGAATTAACCTACTTTACAGAACTATTGAACTACTGAGATTCTCAAATATTTTCAAAAGATCTCCTCGGACTTGTGTACTGTTCATGGTGAATGATCACGTGGAATATCTTCGCTCTGTTTCACCAAACCTTGTTCATGTTTCACCAGAACTCCTTGTTACTGTCAAGTCACCTTCTGTATTCACAAGTTGTTCATGTGAGAGCAAGAGAGTGATATTCACACACATATCAGAAAAATTATACCTTCATTACAGGCCACAGAAAATATTTAGCATAATGTTAATCTAATACTTGAATGAACAAGTAATTGAAGATCTCACATAATGGTCTTTGGAGACAGTGGCTGTGAATAGGGTTAGAGTTCATAAAGAGTGGTCTTGAAATTTTCCTGCCGAGATGGAACATCACTGTAAGGTCACCTTATCACATACTGTTTTTCTTTATCTACATATAATTGCAAATTTAATTCTCTGTCTAGGCCACCTACAAGGCCAGTGAAAACTGCCGGGCTCGTGGCTGGGTGTTCCCTGAGTATCCTGAACGAGAATACTTTGTCCACCGATTTTACTCCAGGACTAATAGCTTCCTAAAGATTGTTCCAGAGAGGGAAGAACTGAAATGCGACCAACGGAAGCAAGTCACCGTGCACTATGTTCTCAACACGGAAAACTTGGAAGACAAAACCTACACAGTCAGCTTCAATTACTTGGTGAGAAGTGAAAATAACCTTCTATTCCCAAAGTCATTTCTTAACTTTCAAGTTTCTTTGAACCTAATATAAGTCCTTTTTCCCAAATCTGAAAAATTTCAAAGTATGCATAGAAGATAAAATTATATGACTGACATTTCTGTCAAAAATCAAAAAGAAAGGTAACAAGACAGGCAGTGTTGCCACAATACATAACCACCTCATCATTCTCGCCGCCCACTTCCGTTTGCATACAGGTCAGATCAAATCATAGATCTGATACTTAGATAGTGTGCCTTACTGTTTAAAGTCTATTATGCTCTATAAAACCTAAATTTTCTAGTTTAATTATAGTATTATTAGAAGAATTAAATTAAATATACATAACTTCCTAGTAACTCAAAACGTTAAATATTATTTTTATTATATTACTGTAATAGATCGTTAGTTTGCATTATCTAGATGCATGCACAGTCATTCATCATGATAGATGAAGACGGTAGCAAATTAGTGAATCATAGGTTAATTCAGTCAAAAACAATTATTAAATGATTTTCATCCCTATCAGGAAGTGTAACAATGGTGTAAAACTGGAGAAAAAAACATAAATTCTAATGATATATGCACAGCAATGAAACATGTAGGGCCACTAAGCTGATACAGAAGAGTGACCGATCAACTCTAGTCGCAGTATGAAGATAACCCTTCTCAGTATGGTCCCAGCCAGGAGCGTTAGCCCATCAGTCTTGGCTGAGCAAGTGCTCCTGGTGACTCGGATGGACTGAAGTACAGAGCCAAAGAGTAGTCCAGGGAAGTGACTTCACCAAACAGTAAAGAAATCCTGCAGCCTTTCAACAGTGATACTGCGTGCTAGTGCATCAAGAGTAGCAAACGCACTTGAATGAAGAGTTGAGCTTCTAGTCTTGGGAAGACACTCAAACATCTCCTTGATTCCACCTTTTCCTTCCACACTGTCACTCCCTTGCTCAGCCAGCCCTCCTGCAGGCCTGTGGGGTGAATTCATCAGCTCCTCTCTTGAAACCACTCGAGTCTGAGCTTTCTCTGCTTTGCTGAGGCCTTTACAGTGACCTGCTCTGGTTTCTATTTTAAACCACACCTCAAGATTACATGTATTTCCTAATATACTTAAAGAAAAAGTTCTTCCTTTACTTCTCTTTCCTTCTTTATTAAATCTAGAAATCTAGAGAAATATTTTTCAAGAGAAATTAGGATTTTTTTTCAATCCCTTAATGGAAATACATTTGATAACCTGCTACATCTAAGAAAATAAACACCAAATTTGTTTTCTGTATCTGCTCGGGAACCACAAAGGCTGCAGCCTCATTTCACACCATTTTTTTTTTAATATTTCTGTTTTTATTTTTTGAGGAGACACCATTCTTTTTTGCTGTTTTTTTTCCTGCAGACTCAGGAGCCTTTCCTGTTAGTGCACGTGTTACACGGACTCACAAAATCTTCTCATTGGCTCCAACTGCCCAAGTTCTGTTTTCCCAGTGGATTCCTACTCATCACTCATAGAAAATGAAAATTTTAATCTGACAGATAATTCTTCATTTATTTCCCATAATGAACTTAAGGGGCTTCACTTTTCCTTAGCAGATTTTGTGTTGATGTCTTTTTTTGTATGTGGTTGTTTGGAGATTACCCGTCTGTGACACTGAGGACTGTGTTTGAGAGATTCGTCGTTGTGTCCATTTGCCTGGCATGTTACAATCCCAGAGAGGATATTCAGTCCAATATTGTGACATAAATGAATGGAATTGAAGTGAGCTTTGAAAGGGTCAGCATGCATGTGTGGCCTAGACGATTATAAGTACTTCTGAGGACTCCTCCTCTCTGCGAGAACTGTCTTCTATTCTCAGAAGTCAGTGAGTCAGCTTCTGAAAGTCCTCAGAGCCGTGCCTCGAAGTCTCATTCATGATAATCTTTAGGTCTCTGTGTAACATTCTTGTACCAACTACAATATTTTGCAACTAGAACAGGTTCTTTTCTTGATTTTTCTTTTTCTCACTGAATTAATTATCCAACTTTGGCTCTACAGAGAGTTAAAGTAATTTTAGAGAGCTGAGAAATACTATCCAGAGTGAGATCACTTGCATTACCTCTTTCAGGCTGCGTAACTTTAGAGATGTCTGACACTTTTTCCAAGTCTCAGTACCTTTTTAAATAATATTCAAAATTTTAAATTAAAACTGCTATAATATGATTAATAAATTAAAGTCTCCTGGTTGCCTCTGGGAGACTGTAATTCAAATGTGTTGGTGTAAATCTGCATAATGTTGCTGACAAAGGTGAAGTGACAGAAACATTTTCTTTTTAATTTGAGGTTGAGAGAGATGACCAGGGCTTTCTTATACCTTACATACTGAACAAACTATGAAAACCTAAACCCTATAATTTTATAGTTAAGGGAAGTTTGTTTGATAATTCCTAAACTTTGTCATAAATTTAATCTCCTAGGTGATTTCCAAAGGTGTGATCGTTCTCCATGGACAACAGAGAATTCAGATGAAGAGTGACAGTAAGGCTTCAGACTTTAGCTTAGGATGTAATATATATATATCGCTTGTCAGCCTTTTGGCTAAGATCAAGTGTAGGATGTAATATAAATGCAATGCTTTAATTGAGGTGCGTTTCACTGTTTTCTTCAAAAGTCCTACACTTTGTACTTTAAGACCGTTTACTACCCCCAAACCATCCCTGGACAAGATATAAAAACATATGAATAGAATGTGCAAGGTCAAACAAAAGAATAAGTCACTTCACAAATATTTATAGTGCTAATTATATTCGAAACTCGTTGGTGCCTCTCTTTCTCTTTTAAGACAGACAGTTATGTAGTTTTGTTTTCAACTTAGAAGAATTAAAACTGAAAACTATAAAGCTTGGTCAGTGGCCAATATTTCCTTTCTTTGTCCACGTACAGAACAAGTTATGGAGTCTTCCTAGATACACTGTACATATGACATTTGGGGGTTGGTCTTCCTCATGGCAGGAATTGGAAGTCGACAGGAATCCTGCGAAGGGTCTCTGCAAGACGACCTTCAGCAGTCTCACCAAGGCATTTTCTCCTCTTGGTCTTTCGTTCACAGCTACGACGGGCCTTTTTTCCGTTCCGATAGAGGTTAGCTCCTCGTTAGCGCCCTCTGCAATCATGTTGGTTTATGGCTTGCACCCCGAAGGAGAAATGATCGCGGACACCACCAGATTGCAAATCGAGAAATGCTTCAAAAATAAGGTGAAGATAGTGCCGGGGAGTTAGCTCAGTGGTTCCGGCGCCTGTCTTGCAAGCGCAAGGGCCCGGGTTCGATTCCCCGGTAACCACACCCAGCAGCAGCCAGTATCACATACCACAGTGCCGGGCGTGGTGGCTCACGCCTGTCATCCCAGCACTGGGGAGGCAGAGCTCAGGGCCAGCCTGAACCACAAAGCCAGACCCTGTCTCAAAAAAACCTTAAAAATAAAAAAAAAAATAATAATAAGGTGAAGATAAAAGAAAAATAATTCTTTTTCAGGTTCCAATGTATTGGAAAACTACGGAGAATTTATAAATGTGTTGGACTTACCATTCTATTTTTCTTTGTTGTAAAATGTAAAAATAAAAGAAAGCTAGAATGGGAAAGTTAACACTTTAGTTAGCACTTTAGTTAACACTTTTAGTCGGATGACTAAAATCGTGGATTATCGATAGCCTCCCTTGGGATGTCTTTCCTGTCTTAAGTGACAGATATCAATCAGGCAATAAATCAAACAGAAGCCTGTTAAGAATGATCTAGAGGAGCTGGGGATTTAGCTCAGTGGTTCTGCCGTCTGCCTTGCAAGCTCAAGGATCTGGGTTCATTCCCCGGTAACCACATACCACAATGTCGGGCGTGGTGGCTCACGCCTGCAATCCCAGCACTTGGGAGGCAGAGACAGGAGGATTGCTGTGAGTTCGAGGCTTGCCTGGGCTCCATAGTGAGCTCAGGGCTAGCCTGAATTACAAAGCGAGACCCTGTCTTAAAAAAAAAAAAAAAAAGAATGATCTAGAAGCTCATTTTTCCCACGTGGTTTGCAATCTCCTGACTCTTTTGTTTATTTTCAGGTCAACTTAAATTTTTCAAAGGAAAGAAGCTCCCCTGGATCCAGCGTCAGCCTGCAGGTCTCGGCTGTCGCCCACTCCCTCTGTGCGCTCCTGGCCTTGGACCAGAGTGTGCTGCTGCTGAGGGACTACGGCCAGCTGTCCGCAGACAGCGTGAGTGGTCAGGACCCCGGGTTTACCCCAACTGCAGACACTTATGTCTTCACTTCTAAGGAAGAATGGAAGACTTCACATAAACTGGGGAGCAAAGATATCGGCCGGGATTTGGGGGATAAAAAATAGTTTAGTTAGAAATCGTGACCCATGACCTCATTACTGGTGTACAATTTTCCTTATGCAAAAAGTTAGCGTTACTACTTGTTAAAAATGAGTTTTACATTTTATTTTTGCCCTTTTTAAAAATAAACAGTGTTTGGCGAATGTCTACCATTTGACACTGCTTCACTGAATATCTTGATACTCTGTATGTTATTTAATTTTAATCTCATTAAAAACATAGAATTAATAAATATTCCTGCTTTGATGAATAAATAATCTTAAACACAGTAAGATTTAGTAAATTTTGTTGATATGTCTTTGAATGCATCCTGGTCAAGGAATACCAAGGAATTCCTTAAACTCAGTTATCAAAATCCAGTAACTGGTGTATATTGGTTTGAAAATGACTAGGCCGGAAGTTATGTAACTAGTTATATATTATTTTGGAGTCTTTGCAGCTCTGAGATGCTATTCTTTTCTAGTCTCTATATATTGCTTGTGAGAAGAAAAGATGGAATTCTTTTCTTGAAAAAACATTTGATTCCTTTCTATCACAGGTATATAATCAGCTATATTACAAGAATCTCTATGGCTACTATTTCAAAGGGCTTGACCTGGAAGATGGCCGCAGAGAGCCATGCCTGAAGCCCGAGCACGTCCTCCATCACGGGATTTATTACACACCTGTGTGGGCTGACTTTGGAGACGACTCTTATGATCTTGTGAAGGTGAGATGACTCGGTCCTAAAATGTGAATATATGTCAGAATATATAAATAACTTGGAATTAAAACAATAAAGAAATTGACCTTTTGTGAGTTTTTAATCCAAAATGCTCAAAGCACTAAGTTATAATTACTGTTGAGATCTGAGAACTAATATCTCACAGACTATTATGTGAGATAAAGAACTAATATGTCTATAATAATTTTATAAATTTAGTAATAAAATAATATTACATAATGATAATAGTCTAAAGAATGAATAATGTTAAAATATAAACTAAAGAACCAAGGAATTATCGGTTTCACTGACAATCTTTATTCATTTTACTGTATCTAATATAAATACCCAAACATTTCGCTCCTGTGTTAAATAGTTTTTAAATGTTTACAACTGAAATATTATCCTTAGCCCAGCAAAATTGCTAAATTCAATGCAATTACAGAAGGGAGTGTGTCATGAGCTGGAACTTATTCCCCTCTCATCAATAGCTAGAAGGGATATGAGGGGGAAACATCATTAAATCAAAGAGATTAAGGAAATTGAAAACACAGACTTTAAGTACCAGGAAGTAGCTGTAAATATGTGCCCTTTCGATGTAGACGGGGCCACAAATAGGACAGAGAAATGAACAGTTTACACAGAAGTGTCAAACTGATAGTCTCTGCTGATGTGTGATCTACGACTGGCTTTATCTCAAAAGGCAATGGGATTAAAGGTTTTCACCAACTCGCATCTCCGGAAGCCAGTCCTGTGTGAGGATCTCAGACGTCAGGACCCCAACGAGGACATTGCTTCCAGTGAGTTTTGTGTGTAAAGGGCAGCTGACTGCTTCTGACTTCATAGCTCGTAGGCACCGATCTGGTGGAAGAGGAGAGGATGCTGTTCTATTTTATCTCTTTTTTAGATTAATTCAGTGTGCCTGTCTTATCGAATGTTAGAAACACGGTAAGAATAAGGCAGGCAATGGCTCTCTTCTCTCTTCACACTGAAGGGCATATTTGTATTTTTCCCCCTTTTCTCTTTTCTTAGTGGGCTAAAGACTTGCTCTCCCCTAGCCTCCCGTTATTCTCCTACCTCTGACAAATGTGAAAACTGCTGCCATTAGAAAGAAGAAGGCAGGAAAAGCCCACATGTAAAGGTTTACATGAGACTTGCCATGCTGACAGTATGTATGCAGCATAATTTCCAACGGTAATAAGTGCTCTGAGACTTAATCTTTCCTGAGTGATTGCTAGAAGCCAAGAGAGGTCCTCAAAACATAACTTCATTTTCTAAGAAATTAATTCTTACCTGATGAATAGGGAAAGACTAATTCTAATTCTCTTTCACCAGATATACTTTTATTTTTTAATTAAATTTTTTTTTGATTAGCAAAAATGATTGTATGTTGTCTGCGAGCCACACTGATGGTTCAGCACATGAATACATTGTCAAATGAAGGAATCCATCTCATTAGCGTATGTGTCACCTCAAATATTTAATGTCTTTATATTGGAAATATTTGACCTTTTCTCTTTCAGCTGAGTCTTCAGGCCTAATGTCGGGTTGGGGATCAGGTTCTGCTGGATATTTTAAAGACACTCTGAGGAAATCGTTTCCTGAGACCTGGATTTGGAACCTCATCACAACTGAGTAACTATTGCTATCATTATTGTTCTGACTGTTTTCCTTCATTATTTTTTCTACTTTCCTGAAAGAAAAACACTGATAAAATTTATCCATCTTCTAAATGTGTTCAAAATACAGAAAATTAAGAAAATGTATTTTTAAAAACTCTGCAGAGCCTCTGACAGATTTCTACTACATTCTTTTTTTTTTACATTCTCCTTTTTCATATCTTCTTTATTTCCATTTTTACCAATTACTTTTTTATTAAGTCATCTATTTTTATGAAGAACTCAACTTTGTTGGAAAGAAAGTTGAGTGCGAGCCAATAAAATAGGCTGAAATTTTGTTTTCTGCTGTATAATTCTCACTAAATGTATATGAATCTAAAAGAGAGAAGAAAAGAGCAACAAAATGTAAAACAAGTGAGAGAAGAGAAAGACCTGGTGAAAATGAGGAAGAACAAGGGGAGATTGAGAAAAATGAGTTTCTAAATCACTGCTAAAAATCTGATGATGAGGCTAGTTTACACATTTTAAACTTGCAGACTATATATGGGGCTCATATTTCTAAAGCTATCTGTATCATGAGCGAAAGTGCTATACATAAATACCCAAGTTAACAATGTTGAACAAACGCAAAGCTGTAGAGCCAATGGCGGTCTCCCGCACTCTGTAGGGCGAGAGCCCCTGTCTCCAATCTTGCCTATGTCTGTTGCAGCTCCGCAGGATCCGCCAGCCTGGACCTTACTGTTCCCGATACCATCACACAGTGGAAGGCCAGTGGGTTCTGCCTGAACAACGAAGCCGGGTTTGGCATCTCCCCAATCAGCTCCCTGACAGCCTTTCAGAATTTCTTCGTGGAAGTCACTTTACCCTATTCTGTGGTCCAAGGAGAGTCATTCGTCCTGAAAGCCAACGCCTTCAACTATCTCAACAGAAGTGTTCAGGTACTAACTCGAGTCTTCCTGGTAAATACCATACTATTGTCTGTGGAAATCAGTTTTGAATTTTAGTTGAACTTGTCTTTCCTAAGTTTTGGTGACATTACAGCTTGGCCAACGATTCAGTGGGGTTTAGAAATACATATTACTGTATCTCAATACCTGACTAAACAGAAAAGTTTCAAAAAAGCTCTATGATACAAGTGAATGTTGCCT